>JARYHS010008074.1:153601698-153827884 GCA_031002005.1 Vandiemenella viatica | reverse complement strand
GTCGAAGCAAATTAAAGTTTCTGGACCAATTACAACACTTTATTAAGTTGGGGACTGATTTACTGAAACATAATATGCAAAAAAATAAATGATTTGGGTATGGAGTGGCTCTTAAATATTTCAACTAATCATACAATTATAGAAAAGTTAATTAATTACAGTTTAATTAAACACAACAACCAATTTTCTCTCTTAACAAGTAAATTTCTGCGATGTTTTTAGTAGGCCTACTGCAATCTGTCAACGTATAGCGTTACGGATATTTTTTTAATTTAATAATGATGAGGAAGCGTAAATATAATATTTATTTTCAGCTCCGCAGTCTGCCAACAGAATTGTATGTCTACACGCAAATTACCAGAAACTAAGTATATTAAAAAATTTTAAGGTTAAATACTGATTTATATTTCTTTCGCCGGAACTTTTAGTTTATCAAGTGTATCAATTTCCGCATTTTTTTTAAACTGAACACACCACTGAGTATATCGTAATTTTCTTGCTTTGATCCTTGAAAAGCAGTGTATGCGTTTTATTGTAAATACGTGGCAATATCACCTATGAGGCAGGAAACTCTTTGACAGTTCCCAAAGAAACTATTTGTTTTTTCTGGATAAGAACTGTGCTGTGTTTCTCCCCAGGCTATATACTAGGTTCGTGAAAATTTTTATTTAAACCTGTTGAACAATTAACATGCTAACTTACATCCATTTGAAAATATATATATAAATTAGAATACGGACAACGCTGAAGGGAATTAAACCATAAACATAGAAACTGGGTACAGCGAGGGAATTTAGATCAATATGGATGATAATACTGTATGTTTGCCAATAGCCTTCTGGTAAAGTTCATAATGTTGAAAATTTCTTCCCCTACAGAAGATCGATCTAATTAAGCCCGTAGCGACTGCAAAAACACTAGCCAACGGGTGCGAACTATAATTTCGAAACGAAATTAACTTCCTGTCTCTAATATTTTTTATATTACATTAGAGCGTCGATAATCAGAACGTCAATTATCTGAACAACCTATTTTTAGTATTATCTATATCTATAAAACGAAAACCGGATATATTTGAAGTATAAAAACTCGGAAACTACAGAGCAGATTTGGATGGGGTTTTCACAGTTTTAAAGATTAGAATCTCAATTGAAGTGTTTGGTATGTCTTATGCTCTAACGTAACATAGCGCCGGAGGTAAATGAAAATCTTAACAAACAGCCTGTAACAAACAAACAAAAAAAAACAAAAAATACGATGCTTACGTCATACATCGTAAAAAAATAGCCATGTTATCGCATGTAACGTTTACTTTCTTAAATTTGGTTTTTATTCTTTAAACCCCATACATAACTGTATCGAATACGAAGAGGAAACTAAGAAAAGTGGAAAATATTTAAATCAATTTTAATAATACAATGAAAAAAATCTTTCGATATCTTCTTTGTTTCCTATGTTACTATCTGAGGCCGCACTGCTACAATCTCTGATGTTGTGAAATTTTAATGACTGTGTTTATTAATGCATATTTGATAGAGTTGGAACATGGAAGTGAGCTGTTTAAAACATTTAGTGAAGAACCTTCCGAGAAATTCGTTGCTTTTTAAAATGACGGTCTCTGGCCGCACAGCTGCAATCTCTGATGTTTTGGATACGAATTAAATTCTCGCTGTTAATAGTAAGTAACGCACAACTGATGGATTTGAACATGAAATTGAACTGTTTATAACCTTTAGTGTTGACATAGTGCTATTTTTTTTTTTTTTTTTTTTTTTTTTGTAATTTATTGATGAGCGATTCTGTCTTTACCACATTTCCTGAAAAAAAAAAGTTTCTATTGCTGCACGAATCGCTATGATTATTAGGATAAAAATTAGTATACATGTTCCTGATATCATGGCTAAAAATATTGCAGGAATAAATCAACCCCAACCCCATCTCTTTTCTGCTACAAGGAGGTAGCCGTTTAATACGTAGCCTATAGAAAAATGGAGCAACTGACATGAAATTTAATTCACAAGTACAAAAAACTGGCAGTTCTATCATTATCGTGGCGCCAAAATCTGATGGTGGATTCTTATAGTACTCGGCGAAAAAACTTTAAAATAAAGAATAACCTTTTTTTACATCTCACTTGGTTTTCGAGATTTAACATGTTAAAAATCAGTTTAGTTCCTTGTGCTTTTTATGACGTTTCTTCTGGTCCAGGGTGTATTTCAATCAGACAACAACCACTAAGAAGAAATAAAACACCTATAGTGCATTTCCACGTTGTAGATATAGTGAGAACTAAGCGAGATATCAAAAACATATATACTTTATTTTCGATTTGTCTCACCAAGTTACGTACGAATTTATTATTAAATTTGGCTAAAGCGAAATTTTTCTTCTTGTCCAGGCTAAATTTCACGCTAACCACTTCAATTTTGAAATACGATATCTCGAGAACTAAGCGAGATATCAAAAAAAAAAAAAGTATTCCTTAATTTCAATTTGACTCATCAAGTTACATACGATTCCATCATCAAACTGCGACTCCACGGTTATCGTAGAATCCCCAATAAACTTATCACTTTTATGAACTTCAATATATTCACTGTGTGTGCAAATCAATCTAGATCATACCGGGACGCCGGGAACTCTTTTACAGAATCGACTTTGTTTCTATTTACAGTACACTTGTTCTTTTTCTTAAAGTCCACTAGCAAAGAACTAGGTACAATGAGTTTTACACCTTGCGTTTGTTATTGTATTATCGCCGCGATATCCTCGTCACTAACCGGCCACTGGCTTTAATATTGAATGTTTGTTATAATCGTGACGCCATAGCAATTCTTCCAGTGTGCCGGTAGTTTTGAGTTTCTTTTAAACATATGAAACCTTAGCCTTTGTTATTGAGTTGCTATGTTGGTGAGTTCTGTTGACTTTAGTATCTTGTTCCAACATTATACGCATATAGTGACTTCGTGCTCATCTTCTAAAAGGAAGCCTAAGTGTCTCCAAAATCAGGCAAAAGAAAATAGGAGACTTCTTTCGCTTGGGGTATGTAAAAATATAAAGTACTTAATGTAATTTTAAAGGGAAAATAAGGACTATAAAAATCGAAAATCCGAACAAATTGATAATCTAAACCACCCTCGGTCCCAATTAGTTCGGATTATCGCCACTCTACTGTATAACCCTTGTTGCAGCTCGTTGTACTGACCTTGAGCAGTCCGACGATGGCCTTCCTGGCGGCCGCGGCGGGCATGTCCAGGTCGAGGTCGTCGTCGACGGTGAGGTGGACGCCGTCGAGGTGCTCGGCGTCGACCCTGCGCGCTATGGCCCTGGCGACGTCGAGTCGTCTGCCCGGGGAGGTGAGCGCCGTGGCGCCCCCTGCTCCTGACAGCTTGACGCCCGCACGGCTCGCAGCGACGGGCTGCGCGCCCGCATCAGCTGCGCGCCGGACACGTCTACGACACAGGCGCAGCGCTCAACAGCATTGTAAGGGTGTCCCAATATTACAAGATAACAGTCTCATACAATACTTAGTTGAATATAATTTGGCGCTGAATAAATCGCAAAGACCAAAGACCATATTATTATTATTATTATTATTAGCGAATTCTCCCAATAAATGGAAGACGTTTAGCAAATGACACAATAAAGTTTTCTTTGAGTTTTTCTTGTTGTTCCAGTAGGCTTTCATTCTTTCCGAGGAAGCTTGTTTGTGTTCTTCCGACCACTTTGGTCTGTATTTTGTTTTGTTTTGGTTGCTCAGTTATAACTTCCCATTTGTCTACTTTGTGTCTGAAGGTGTCTCTTTCTAAGATGTCTGTTGCTCCTGTTTTTGCACTTTTAAGATCCTTCCGAATTTCATTCAGCCAAGGTGTTGAATTTTTAAGCGAAGTTACGTAATCTATTATCTTTTTTGTCAATCGATTTTGTTGTAACCTCTGCAGGTGACCAAGGAATTTCATTCACCTTTTCTTGATGTCAAGTTCGATGTTTAGAAACTTTTCTGTTGCTTTGATTGATTGTAGTCTGTAACCATCGTAAGTGAGTCTTTCTAGAATTTTTCTAATTATTTTTCTCTCTGCTTTTTTTATTTCTTCAAGGTCATGTTTTGTGTTAAGTGTTAATATTTCACTTGCATAGAGGACTGTTGATTTTATAACTGTGTTTTAGTGCCGAATTTTCGTCTGTTGACAAACAGTATCACAAACTATGTATTGCAGAATTGTACACTACTATATCACAGACAAACAGCAACAGTTGTCACAGGGTGGAAACTGATTACTGTTGAGGACCATTTGTAGAGCGCAAAAATAAATAGATTTTCGCTACCGTTATCCTTTACATTTAACTATTTAGCGTTTTATGGATATATGACGTTTATGAAAATTTTCTGATCAACATTATCTAATTATAACTGTATAACTATTTTTTAAAATATACACGATGCCCACAGATGGCAGGTGGAAAGGTCGTCAGGATGACCATCCATAATTTCTACAACTTGACATCGAGATGCTCAATCTAGTGCACTGTCTCCGGACGTACCGAATATAAATTTTTCTAATTATCAGGGAAAGCACGAAGTGGGCAGTCCTGCACAACGTTAAACACAGTTTCTGTGACTGCATCGCAGTCGCAATACGGAGAATCTGTCCATGCCGAGCTGTGGAGAGTGGAAATAGTTCTTCTCATGCCTCGTCTACTCCAAATAGACGGAGGTAGGTTGAAGCCTGGAAGCTTTTAACAGGGATTTTTGATTCGCTCAATTCCCTGTCGTTTTAATGATGTAAATTCTGCAGTCCAGGTATCTTTAGGACTGAAGGAGTTGGATGCTAAACTCACAAGTTTTCCGGCAGGGAGGCGAGACTTCAGTAATATTTTTTATTGCCTAATATTCTCGTGGATCGTAAGCATTTTCGATGACAGTTGAGTGAGCACTTTTTCCTTCTGATAAGATATGATAGGACGTTAGAGAGCACCGGCAGCCACTGGACAGGTATAGACAGCATTGTGCCAGTTACAACGTGCATGGTTTGACGAAGATGTAAGTTCACCATCCGGGTATGAGAGGTATTGAAACACACACCACTATTCAGCCGAGGAATAAACCAAGGTCAAGGCTGTTGTTGGTAATGTATTTGCATCAGCTCACCATCAAGTTCCAACTTGCCGTTTAGTAAAATTGTTTCAGGTTGGCTACTGCATTCTCTGTGATCCCCCAGCAGCCCGCCTCCCAGCCTTCAGCTGGGACTATCTATCAATAGCTTGTCTGTCATTCAGGTAAGAACATTACACTCACTGGTGAAAATCGAGACCATTTTTATACCTTACTGTGAAAACGCTTTTAATTCCATAGTCTAGAAAACATCTTTAGACCCTCAGCACCAAAATTTCTTAAACAGAAATTAATATTAAAAAATTTTCTGCAGTAAGTATTCTAGTATAATTATGTACCAGTCAGCTCAATCACAGGATATTAATTTAATTCTCGTAAAAAATTTTTTTGTGCATCAGAATATTTGCACATATATTCTCTAATAAGGAAAGATAACGTTATAATTTTTATAGGAACGGGTAAAATTAAGTAATTTTTTTCAAAATATTTTATAATGGAGTACGTTATTTAATGAATTTTAAAAGCTTGTGTCATTATTCGTTCATTTCAGATGATATCTATAAAAAGTATTCTAATTCTGTGATTGTTCGTATAGGCAATTTAAGAAATGAATTTCCTATTTTCATTGATCTTCGATCATAGATAGGTTAAGGCAAAGGTTCCCAATCAATTTTTATAGGGTACCCCTTCAAGGATGAGGTCAATCTCTCGTAGCCCTTATAGCTGCAACAATAAATATATGCGTTCATTCCAGTGGAGTGCTTCGCAAACTCACAGCATTACAGTAATGTAATTCACACACAAGCAATTTGTCTTAAAACATATATTGGCGATAGTAATGTCTCCGTAATGTTTTTTTTCTTTTCAGTTATCTTAGTGATTACGTTAGCAAAGAGATTACCTCGCGTACCCCTTGAAGCTACCTCACGAATCCTGGGGGCACGCGTACCACTAATTGGGAGCTTCTGGAATAAGGCACCAACTATCTGTTTGAAAGGCCTCATTCACTTCCAACCATTTTTTTTTATCACCGTGCTGATCAATGCAGTTTCATCCAGTTCCGTTTTGATCGCGGACTTTCTCCATTGAATTAACTGACTCTCCATTTCCTCCTGGGACATTCACTTTGCTACACGTATCGAAAACCTGCCAGTCACGATAATCAGAGATTGTAGCCTAGACGAAAGTGGAGATTAGTACTCAGCTATAGGCAAATTCAACTTAGTTATATTACAGCAGAGGAGGAAAATTGTGTCTTGATGAAAGAAGCTCATGCGTAACAGTCATCATGTAAAAATTAAAAGAGCAACATTATTTTAAATTTTCATTCTGTAACTCAGTTACGTTTAATACCTATCTATATGTGTAGTTTTACGTTCTAGTTCCCATTCCTGAATGTTTATGGGTTCATATGTTTCATATCGAACAATTATTATAGTCTCTTTTATATTAAATCAATTTTAAAAAATTTCAGTATATTGTAGCATTTTGAACTCTAGTATTTTACTGACCAGACAACTAGAAACGCCACGTGTATGTAAATTATTCTATTTCATTATATATAAACAATACGTACGCATTAACTTTTCTTGTGGAACGTGTAGTAGTTACAGTTGATACTTTCCTCCCAAGTTTATTATTATTATTATAAAAAATAGGAATTACCTCCAAAATCTAGTATAATTTACAAATCATGATCATGTTTGCATTTTTCTTAAACAGTGACTGTGAAATTAGATTTGCGCAAATCAGTGTTTAATACTCATTTAAATGGAATATGAAGGGATACTGAATTTAATTTAAAATTCCTTGAGTGAAGGGACATTTGGTATTTGATATGGCTTTGAAGTAATTGATGCCATATACGTGTTGTGAACCAACGACTCTGCAATGCCCTTAGCCTGTAGTAATGTAGTCTTGTTTTTCATTAAAGTTTCAACTCACTTAAGTTATGCCCTCTTGGTTAGTCCGCAATTCTTCAGGGCAGTGCTATGCCATTTAAGCTGTAGATTAGTTAACCACCAGCTCTTCCGGCAGTGTAACTAGTGAACAGTGTTTCCCAACCTTTTTTGGGTCATGTCCCACTTTCAATTTTTTGCCCCCGATACCTAATTTTTAATTAAAAAAAATATTTTGCTAACATCAAACGAAACTATACCTAATAATTATTTACAGCACTGTTTTAAGAATTTGCTTTTTTGCTATATTTTGTATCTATATCTAGCATTGCATTTAAATAAACCGAAGAGAAAGCGGTAAAGTCGTATCAAGTCAATTTCTAAATTGCCCCCCTGAAAAAACCAAATTGCCCCCCTGTGGGGCGTGGGCCCCACGTTGGGAAACACTGCTATAGATGAACTACCAACGGAACTCTTCTGGGTTGTGGAAACCCGTACATGGGAGAGTATCTTTCTCTGGAGTTTAATCAGCTCTCCAACTTTCGATGAGAAGGTAATTTTAGGCCCTCGTCACTAGATGTGCTGGGTCAAATTGTCAGACATACATTCATCGCAACGACGGGCAGATGTGTTGGATACGCGACGCTGTTATGAAACTGTTACACAATAACCGGTTAAAACTATCCACAGAATGCGTAATTTGAAAACGATCTGTGTAATAGTCGCGTAAAACATTGAACAACAGACAGAGTTTAAGGCGCTCCACGCAATGATGCAGCTCATTACAGTAGTCCAGTATGTCGATTCTCAGTATGCGCGAAGAGACAATTTATCAGCTACAGAAGAAGATTTCCTCTTCTTGGTGGACGTTGTACTATGCTTATTCACTCCTACCTCTACGAGCTGACTGCTGGTTCCAAATAAGCGAGTGGTAAATTTCCCCTTCGCATTTAGGGGTAGAGGCAGACTGACCTTGAGCCGCCTCTATTAACTGAACAGGCTATAGTAGCTCGGCGGCTTCAGAATTATAAGAATCAGTAAGAGGAGAAGGTCAGTCAAATTTTATTGTTCATCGTTTCTATTACCACTAATGATGATCTATCGTAGTTTGAAGAAAAAGTTGCATCTTGTGCGTTGCTCATGACGTTAAAAAATTATTAAACTAACCAACACTGTGTGATGTTGACCACGTGAGCTGTAAGATAATACATCAGCACCAACCTCACGTTCTAGCACCGATGGTACTGTCCCTGTTGTAACATATTGCGAAAGGTATGAAGCGGAAATCATCCAGTATATTGTAAATGATAAAATATTTTTTATGATAATCATGATAGTATCCCAGCTCAACACGTTTTTGTATTACCATGATTTATAGCAATTTAAGTGTTTTTACTTCTAAATTGTATGCTTAAATCAGTAATCCGAAATAAATTTGGTACTTATGTCTTTATTGTGAACAAAAAAAATTTTTTTTTTAAAAAAAGCTAGAACTTACTCAAAACTAATTTTACAGAAACGAAGGTGAATAAACCAACAAGATGGTTGTTGTAGTTTTTTTTCTTTTTCTTTTCTTTTTTTTTTTTGAGAGAGAGAAAGAGAGAAGTTTACTTATGTTCTTAAAGACTTTTCGAATCCAAGCCTTAGCAAGCAATTTATTTTACTTATTTTTGCTTGAATTTTAAATTTAGAACGAATAATTCTTAATATAGTCATATTGCCGATTCCGTCGTTCCACAATGCCTTGTTATTCTGTACAATATTCGTTATACTTACCGGAGACGATTTTGAGTTCAGCGTCTTGGTTGAGCACAGCGGCGTCCTTGAAGACGATGTGTGTGCACAGACAGGGGTCCATCTTGTAGACGGACAGGCGGCCCTCGTAGTAACAGACGAGTGCCTTGTCTGCCCGGGATAGGCTCTCCACAGCGCAAGCTGCAACAAGTATATACACAACGTACACAACTGTAACATTATCTAGAGGTGGGTACAAGAGGGTAGACAGATATTTATGCTTGAACACCTCAGATCATTTAACATCAAAAACTAACAACACAAAGAATTTTGTTATTAAGAACCAAAACGCTGGTTTATGAATCAAATACTATCCAGTAAGCTATAACAAAGTTTGGAGATTTCTTTGCTAGCTGCATCTACATACGGAATAAGGATTTTGTTGTAAGCAATCTACTTTTATCATTGAAATTGTTTTCTTTTACTGTTAACATCCTGCATGTTTAACTTTATTAGAACAATTTCCACAATCTCTTTTCTTTACCAAGAGTAATAATAATGTCATGCAGATCTTTTGTAGATTAATTGCTGATTTATGAGTTTGTCAACGTCATGCTTAGCATGTTAAGTGTAATAAACAAATACTTATGAGTTTTTTGAGAAAAAAGTCAGTTTTACACCTATGGCCAAAAAAAACACGCCATGATTTTTTTTGTCATCTCATTCTACAGACACTTCCGAAATAGAAGATGGAACTAATAATCACATATTTAAAATCGAATAAAGACAAATAAAAAGAGCTAGAAACGGAGGAGAAAGTAAATGTAGCAAGAGTGAAAAAGGGTTCAAGGATACTAAAAAGCGATACAAGGAATCAAGGCTACGAAAAATGAAAATATTATGAGATAGATGAAACTCGCATTAAAGTTTTTAACTGCACGAAGGAGAATGAATTAGAGGACGTACTAATCTTATGTAAAATAATTCATGAACATGGAATATGGCCAACAAGATTTTATACAAACCACGATTGCTCAGAACACAGTACAATGAGTACTCTTAATGTAGTGATAAGATGGATAAAGGTAAAGATGGTTGACGACATCTAATTTAGTCCAAAGATACGCAAAGATTAATACTCTACTCTGAGATTGACATAAAGATGGTATCAGAAACATAAGAACGAGAAAACTTAGAGGGAGAAAGATGGAACAATTCTCTACCTTTGATTTTTCTTAACAGTAAACAGTATGTGTGACTTTTCGTACTCAATTAAACGTCAAGTTCATTAAAGCAACAATAATTACACCAGTCATGGTCAAATGCGGACTAAAAACAACTATGTATCGTATAGGATGAATGGAATAAGCTCGATTTGATTACAATATAATAAAAATTAGATCATCCAATTACTTTCTGCTGTGGAAATTATTCTACTTCTTGATCTCTCCGACAATTGTAATTCATCAATCCCTGCATAGTGTTTTGTTACGGGGACTAGTAATGGTATCTCACACCCAATACATTCTTCCCTTGACTTCAACATGATAACTTCCGACCCAACATTTGCAGTTCTGTTCTGTGATATTATCATCTATACCTTCATACCCATTGACTAGCGTATGGTAATGTCAATATTCTGAGACGAACTTTCACTTTGTTACTCCTATCTGTAACGTAACATCCCTAGAGACTCAGTTCGTTGGCAATCAATGTATTTAAAAACTTGACTCCTCAATCCGAACGGCGGTAATAGCACAACTCAGATTATTACCAAACAATTATCCAAGGTATGGATTTTTTTTACTCAGTTCGTGCACCATTTAAACTATCCATAATTTCAAATCGTGAAATTTTTCGAAATATTAATATATCTGAAAATTTTGTTCTGTTCTAAGGGCGTACCTATTAAATAAGATAAAATGTCTGTATGCTTGTGACAGGATTTTAAGATCAGTAACAATCATGATAAAGTAATAAAAATGCATATTTTCTGTTTACGTGTGGCAGAAAACGTTAGATTAACAGATATGATAATATTAGATTATTTCTGACAATGATGTTCCATAGCTTGATATGGGATTTTTTTTAGCTAGAAGAAACAAGAAGAAAGCTTCTATATGAATATAATCATTGATGGAGATAAATCATGGGAAATATTTTGAAAGAAACTTACCATAATGAAAATTGAAACGTTATGACACAGAACTAAGCTACTACTGAAGAAGAAATGACGGTATTTTAAAAAAAAATTTATTCATAAATTATGAAGAAAAACGTTTATAACGTATTCTGTTGGCAGAGAATGCAAAACGTTTATCTTTAAATGTCATTAAGAACATTATCCATATTTTCAGCTACTTTGTCGTCTGTGTGCAGTATTTTTTTTTTTTTTTTTTTTTTTTAAAGAAGAACAACATAAGACAAAACTGATTTTCGATTCCAGAGGTTTCGTACACTAACCACCACGCAGTTGAAACTAGTTATGCCTGCCATACCCAAAACCCAAATGGCACCAGGAGGTTATGGCCAATTTATTTAAAGCAAAAACATGTAATGCTTTCGTTAGAGCGTATTCACGCATTTCAGTTTTGCAACCGAGTAGTGGCTAATAAGCCGATGTAATTTTTTTCAGAGTTTTCATTAAGCTTTAATAACTTTCTCCTTCAAAATTTAACAGTGATATGAATGGATTAAAAAAAAAATAGATTCTTGTTTACCGTTAAAATTAGCATTCAGAATGTATAATGTATAGTTAGGGTGCTGAATAAACTCTGTCTGGAACATATTTCATGAGCTAAAAATATTGGTCTTTATTGACAGGTATGAAGTGTTCAAGTGTAATCATTTGACACAGGTATATCAAAAGTATGTCTACATATGTATTTGATATAAACCAGTGATAGATGATACGGGCAAAAAAAAAAAAAATCAATAAATAAGAGACTTGGCAAGAACGCGAATAGATGAAAATTGGAGGAAATAAATATCGAGAGTCGCTAAATGAATATTTGCACGAAAATAGAATTACGAGGTAACAACATGGGGGAAGAAAATATGAAAGAACTCTATGTGCCATGAAAAATTTCGTGAATTCAATGAATAGTAACGTTAGTGTTTTGTAATAGGACGAAAGAAGAACCGCTTCATTTGTATCAATTGTTTATTTCTTTAGTATTAGGTAAGTATGTAACAAAAATCGACTGCAGTGAAGCAGTTTATTAATATCTCTGTGATATGTGATGCTGGTATCAAGAGGCTTGGCTTTGAACTGTCTCGTTTTCGCGCGACTTTCACAGTTATTACTTTTGTCCTAGAAGGGTCAATTTCCGAAAAATTCCTTTCTTAAGATGTGATGTCAGTAAAGCAGAGTCTCAAATCTTTAAAATCATACCTCATTTATCTATTTCGGTTAAATATCAGAGCGGATAAATAACTACTGATAAAAAAAATACTTAATGGAAAAATGACACTTTTGCCCTTTTAGGGTCAAATTCCACAAAATTCTTTTCTTAAAATACGATGTCACCAAAGCGGAAACCTTAATCTCTAAAATAATAGCTCATTTCTCGATTTCGGTTAGACATCAAGGAAGGTAAATAGATCATGACCAAAAAATACACTATGCAAATAATGATTCTTTTACCCATTAAGGTTCGAATTCCGAAAAATTCCTTTCTGAAAATATGATGCGACCAACACGGAGACCTTAATACCTAAAATAATACTTCATTTCTGTATTTCGGCTAGATATTAAGGGAGATAAATAGGTAGCGACAGAAAAATACTTTATGGAAATAATGATACATTTGCCAGTTAAGGGTCGAGTTCTGAAAATTTATTTTCTTAAAATATGTTGTGACCACAGCGGGGTCCTTAATCTTTAAAATGATAACTAATTTATATTTATCTGTTAAGTATTAAGGGAGATAAATGGCTCGTGACACAAAAATCCATTGTAGAAATATTGATACTTTTGCCGAATTCAGAAAAATTCTTTTCTTAGTATATGATGTCACCAAAGCGGAGATCTACAGGAAGGAAAATAGTTCGTGGTTCAAAAAACCGCATTTTAGAAAGATTAAAAAATTGTTTTCTTTAATGGTAGAATTCGGAAAAAATACTTTTTTAAATATTATGTGACCAAAGCGGATACTTCAATCTTTAAGATGATACCTCATTTACGATTTCTGTTAGGTATGAAGGAAGATAATGGCTTGTGACAAAAAAAACACCTTGTAGAAATAATGTATATGATTAGTCGCGTTGGTGCAACGCAGAAAGTTGTTTTAACTGTTTGAGTAAGTGGTTAGACGTCAAACGTCACATGTCGTGGGAGAACGAGAGTGTTCTGGACGCCATTAGTCGAGACGAGCCGACAATACATTTGCGTTTTTATTGTTTCGCCAAGGCCTCCCACCTTCGGCCACTCTCGAATTTCATTCGAATTCTTCTAGAGGCAACATACTTGACCTGAAATGTGAGGTGAACGAGACAGTTGACGCAATAAGCCTTTTAAGTGGGCGTGTGAAATGCCACCTGCTGGATCTGCCTCTGGCTACGCGCTCCTATCTCTCAGATGTCGCCAACAGTGTTACGCTGGCAGCCTATTTGCAGGCGCCAAAGTAGGGGCCAGTCGCTCCGCCAATTGTGTGTTGCACAATAACACGCGTAACAGAAACTATGTAACTGTTCTTAACTGAAACTTTTGATGCTTTAGACAATGTGAAAAATTTACGAGGTTACCACAAATGAAATTGAATTTAGTTTATTTGTTATTTTAACATAAAATTTGAGTTACTGAGTTGAGAAACTGTTGATGTTTGATTAGGGAACTCACAAATATTCAGTATATGCGCCGTTTGACACATGGTATTATTCAAGACGATGGTCTAATTTATAATAAATCCGGTGTAACATACCTGCGTAAACACTTGCTACAGCTCGCCTCGTAGGCTGTTTCATGTATCCTAGCTCTTCAGATGGGACAAAAACATCGTCTGTGACAACTCTCCATAGAAAAAAATCATACTGTTAAGATCGAAATTCCTTGGAAGCCACTTTGCAATACAGTTATCACGCTCTGCCAAAGCATTTCTTCCGTATAATTTATAACACGTTTCCAGTCTATTCCACGAAAATTACGAGTCTGTTTGCTGTGGAATTTGATATTCAAAAATCACCCTTGATGTCCTCTTTATCTTTCAGAGGTGTGAATACAATCTACCTGTTCTGACATGGGCGATGTCACAGTTTACCAATATTCAAACAGCTGCGGTTTCAATTCTTTTGTTGCACCAATCATGGTTTGATTGTCTACTACGCGGTTGTTTTCTAAAACGTGTTATGAAATGTTGTTTCACTCCAGCTACGAATTGTTCTGGTAAGTTCAAATATAGTGCTTCTACAGCACTAACAGACACTTCACTATTATACTTGCTTGACAACACTCATCTGTATTGCTACAGACTGTCTTAGAAGTAACAAACGTCTACAGTGTCATTTTATCACTAATATCTTTTAGTTTTATGCATGATTGAAAGCACCAGTTTCCCAAGAACGTTTTGAAATATATTAGAGTCTGGCATTTGCATTCAATTTTCTTTTATATTGTTAATAGAGATGACATTTCGTTAATGTGTTTCTGGTTTCCATTACGTGCAATTTGATGGAAAAACAATGAGTCATCTTGGCTCAAGCACTTACGGAAAAAGAATTGTCGTCACGCCATTGTCGCGGTTTGATCCAGTCTAGGTCTAACATTTCCACCTCCAGAAAGGCTGCGCTCATCCAAACTGCGGATTTCCTGAAGGTACCCTAAAAATCACTGCATTATCAAATAAGTAGAAGCTGTCTTTGTAAGTTCGATTATCTCGCGCATCTTGGTTTAAGCTGTTCAGTCATACGTTATCTGGCAAGAGACGCTTTAAGCCTTGTATGTAAGCTAACAAATAGCTGAAGCTGTGCCGATTAGCATCACGACCGCGTGGTTACCCCTTACCACCTGGCGACGAATAAACAATCTCATAATATCAAGATAATGCTACAGCACGGTTAAAGCACGCATTACATTTTCTGAGAAGAAGTCCATGCCGATATATATTATAACCTAGTACTTGAATTATATTAACTGGTGTAAAATGGTAATAACTTAAAGACATTGCACGAACCAGTCCTCAAAGGACTTCCATTCTCGATCAGATTACAAAACAATATCAGTGTAGAATTATTCTTCCGGAGGTGCCTCTACAAGAAGTCACCTATTACGTTCACAAACCTCCACCGCTGACAAAGGTGCAAAAGAATATAAAAAATGGAAACCTGAATAAATAAACCTGGAATCGAACCAAGATCCTCCGAAATAGCAAGTCCAAAAATTTACGGATTATCAAAAAGGCGTGGTTACGAGATTTACTGAAATAAAAAGTCACGACACACGATCAGACAGAAAGACGAAAGTGCGTGAACCCAAACGGTGCATTACGAACAGCTTGTACCATAGAGTGTTATGTATACATTGTGAATTAATGACGACAATGTGATTGCCTGGGAGTATTTCTAGATTTAGGGGTGGGATATAAGTTTCCGTTGAGGGCGTACAGCTCTGCCATTTACCAAAGCACTGTATACAGAGAATATGGCAATAGTTTGAAGCGTTCCTTCTTCTGTGTCAAAAACGTAATTTCAGTTACATCCTAGTATTTTTTTTTTTTAATAGATGCTCAGGTTATCAGATTCTGCTCGAGCCCAAAAGAACATTTGTGCGATCAGAGTCGTGCAAACCCAATCGATGAACGAAGATACGTTAACTATTCATCATCCTGTACGTAGAAAGGAAATAATTTCCATCAGCAATTTATCAAGCCTACTCCAATGTAGTAAGAGAAGTAAATGAACATCAGACATCCTCTTTGCTACAGTATTGAAGGAACAGCAATGGGTATTCTTTAGTTTTTGTTACATAGTGTAGTTTTCTTTCTGTCATCAGTCTCTTTCAATTGTTTGATGCACTCCATCATCTGCGGACACTCTCTACAACTCTCGTCCTCAGTAATGTTCTTCATACATTTAAATCTTTGAATTTACAGTTCTTTTATCCGATTGTTCCCTCCATTAACAAATTAATTAGTCACCCCTGTCTTAAAATTCGTCTCACTATTGTTTCTCGCATGCATGCGTCTTTAAATTAGCTTCCGTGATGGATAATACACCAGAAAGTCCGATCATTACAAAATCTAGGGATACACCCTACGTCAAATAATACCACTCGATAGCCAAAGAATTAAACAATTTTCTATGCTGAATGGGGACCATGGCACTTCCTCGGCGGACAAACTCTTGCAACTTCCGGTAAGTATAACTTCTGTGAAGCTATGAATCCGATTCCAACTGGAATCTCTCGTCTAGATCTATCTGCTTCGCATCTAAAACAATAGTATCAAATGATTATAATGAAGGTAAGTGACGGCCTTGCATTCGGGAGGACGCGGGTTCGAATCCCCGTCCGGGCATCCATATTTGGGTTTTCCATGGTTTCCCCAAATCACTCCAGGCGAATGCCGGGATGCTTCCTTTAAAAAGGCCATGGCCGAATTCCTTCCCGTTCTCTGTCTCCAGGCCCATCTCTAATGACCTTAGCCGTCGACGAGGCGTAAAGTAATCAGTAAAAAAAGTAAATGAAATTTGAAATAATTTCGGTCTGAACTCGCCAGAAACAAAGCAAACATATACTCAAATATACGTTTAAAAAGATAACTCACCAGCAATTTAGTGATACGAATGGAACCACGTACAAGAGAGAGTTAAGTGATGTCGGAAACGCAAGAAAGTTGCCACAGTGGCAACCGATCTTATCAATGACTGTGAGATTTCATGTGCAGCGGCAAGACAATATCGGCGTGATTGAACCAATGCTATAAAATCCGTTTATAAAAAATGGAAATGTGAAAAAAATCAGTTGACAGTCATTGGGGACTACCGATAGAAGTGTAAACTTAAAACTATGAATATCATACCCACAACACGTCATACTTATAGCTACAGATATACTAAATAATAATAATAATTCCGTGTGGTCGTAATGACCTGATGACACGATTTCTACTGGCTGCGCAATCCACCCCTGTCTTAGCTGCCTAAACCTAACCTGGTAGCGCTAGCAGGTACAGGAGACCTATAGTTTAACGTGGAATCCGAACCACGGAAGCGTTCTGGCGTACATCACAGTAAGCTGTGCCAGAGGCAGGGATTCAAACCAGAAACCGTTTAGTTCCCCATTCAGACATCTTAACCACTGAGCCACCCGACCGCAACAGATATACTGTTAACATGAGCATGTTGGTGACGCGAACATATAAGATTTTACCCATCCAAAAATCGACCAACACTCCTGAAGAAGTTTTAACTTCAAAAACTAAAAATTTAACTTAGGTTGGTAGAATCTTCCTGAAGGAGACGTGCCAGAGGCAGGAAGGCCAATTCATTTCCTCAGGGACCTACAGTTTAACGGAACGTTCCGGCGTAGTTCATATAATCAAAAATAACTCCTAAAAATTCCTGTGCTCACCACGGGATTTGAACTCACGCGCGAAGAGAGAAACTTTTGGGAAGTAAGTGTTTTAACCGCTTAGGTGCCAGGCCACCTTGTTTTGAAGTATACAAAAATCAGGATAAAAATTGTGGGTTTGTATGAACAACGTTGGCTGAAATTGAGGTTAGGGGGGGAGGGGGGAGGAGGAGAGGGTTTATGTTTTTGCAAATCAACCGTAAACAATATTTTTGTGTTTGTTTTAAAACGTACGTATGCAAAGTTCCAAAAAAATAGAATAAAAATTGTGTGCTTGTATAAGAATATTGGAAAAAAAAACAAACATTCATTTTTATATTCTACATACAAGTATAATCTATACTTTCACTGCTGTCCAAATGCAACACGTCATACTTATAGTTATAGATATACTGTTAACATTTGCATGTTGGTGACGTCAGCGCATAAGATTTTGCCTATCTAAAAAGCGTCCAACGCGCAACATGTCATAGAATGTCGCTGAAAGCAACTCATAGATTTACCCCGAGCCTTCATCCTGCCTATAGAAGTGCCATTCGTCTCGTACCGTTTAGTTACAGCAAATTATTGACTGGGCAGTACCAGTTTGAGCGGAGCCTAGTTATGGGGTTGCCGGATGTGGCGTGTCGACACAGACCGCACAACTTGCTGGCTCGGCGGTGCACATTCACGTTTGACAAATGCGCGCGTTCCCCGGTTACTGGGACACGTTGCGATATCTGATGGGGCTGCGGATAGTGTGCTCTACGGATCATTTGAAAGTGACACCTACTGCACGGGAGCCTTGCAATTATCTTTGGCGACAGTCGGACACTGGTTGCGAAAGTGGCGCTGTGTGAAGCAACAACACAATTCTCCTCGTGCATCTAATCGCACCATCGGCAGAGCTGATAACCTTCCGTGACATATATATCTCTATTCATTGTGCCGTGAAATGTAGCATACGTTGACCCTCAGCTACTGATACATTACCGTTCATAGGTAACTGAGTACTCATGAGGGACTTCTGATCACTGCATACTGTTCACGGGGATGTACCAATGTTCTCGTGTTCAAATCTAGGCCCTACAGTATCAACTATATAGACTGCGGATTTCTGATGTCAAATACGTTAATACTAGAATGATGACTAATTTTTTCCTTAGGAATCTTTTTTCTAGTTTTGATGTGATCCCACAGTTTTTTATACACTCAGAAATTGTCTCAATATTTATGCAGGTCATTTAACCTGAGTCATAAATCATCTACTTAGCACATTCTAATAATTGTCTTCCTTTACAGTTTGTAAGGTACGTGGTCCTTACCGTATATTTTTTTGTGATGTAAATATTTTTTAAATGTATGGAGGTCACAGAGCATATATTTTAACTTTGATAATTTAGTTTTAACGGTCAAAGACGCCAATAAGGATAGTTCCGAGCATCTTTGGAAAAAAAAATGAAGAGAAGAGAAGAGACGAAAAAGAAATGGTTTCCATGAAAGCATGAATGGACAGTGAGAATAAACTCTTAATGAAGTTGTATTTTGACAGGTAATGTAAAAAATGTAAAGTATACAGCCCGAGGGAGTAATAAAAGGTAATAAATGTATGGTTTGTAAAACATTGTGTATCATCAAAATAACCGAAGATAAGTATTGATTGTATATTATCTTGTTGATATAAATTACAGCAATAAATATATGTTTAATGATTTGAAGAAACTGTACGAATTATTCCAGAAAGTAAATGAATGAAAACTTAAATGATATTAAAGTAAAGATTTTTCAGATGTTAAGGTGTCGGATTGAACAAGATATTTTAAGCCAGCAAGAAACATTTCGAATAACGGTAAATATCTGGAAAGTAGGTATACAGTAGGGAGAAAGTAAAATAAAAATAAAAATACGTGAGGCTGCGTACAGACATACTGTCACGTAAAATACTTCGTAAGGAAGGGAATAGAGAAAATAGTTCGACGCACCAGCAGCAATAACGCCTCACAAGTTCTTTCTTTCGACTGTCGTCTCCTCTGGCAAATTAAGTAATCGCCATTTTTTCATCTTTTTATGAGTTTCTTCCACAAACTTCATCCTCAGCCATCATTAGCAAAACGTGTTCATTCCGTCTCACACGTTACACAAAAATATATCATTAGAGGCAGGGTTGGACTGGGGGCAAGGAACCGAAAGGACTTCAGCATTGGACTTTTATAGGAACCATCCGGCATTCGCATGGAGAAATTTGAGAAAACTATGAAAAACCCAAATCTGGATGATTGGACGGGGATTCGAACCCGCTTCCTCCCGAAATCGAGACAAAAGCGTTACCGTTCATTCACCATGCTCGGTACTAGGTTAAATAACTTCACTTACATGATAGAAAGGCCGTATCATGTCAAACATTTTGCTTCTACAGCGTTGATTATTTACTGTAGTATCTATAGTCCTTTTCAGTATTTCTTCTTTTCTTAGTTTGTCTGTCAACATCAATCCGCAAAACTGTCTCCAAAATCCCATTTACATTGACAAAGCTCTTATTTTCATCAATTCTTTTACTTCCCATCCCTTAGCTGTATATGTGGTTATGATTTCTATTATGCTTTTATAAATCTTTTCTAGTCTATTGACTCCTTAGCACCACATTTGGTTCCCTTACCAATCAGACTTTTACTTCGTTTTGACTTGAAGCACCTTCAGTGACATGGTTCCTCAATATTTATAGGAATTAACTAATTAACTACTTTAATTAAGATTGATACAAAAATACCATCTACCGATTAAGTTCATAGGCAAAGTTAATAGTAATAATAAATGGCCACTATTGGCATTCTACGTTCACCGTGTACTTACTGACTACTATATTCTGTCATCTTCATCTTTAGGAAATACTACCTGGTCATTGTCAAATCAAAGAACTAAGACGATATTCGCCTGCAGAACTTTGAGAAGTCGAAATTTAGATGATTTGGCCTTGAACTTAACCGAGGTCCTATCCAGTACCAGGCATGAAAATTACAACTAACTCATGAGGCTAGTAGACATTTAATTCAAACTTTATTTACAGACGTATTTTATTTATCCTGTGAATATACACTACTAAGGCAAAAGTCATGTTGGGCGAAACGCAGCATCTAGATGTGGCTTGAATTAACAGGTCTCCCCGCTCGGATATCGCTTTCAGGAGGACTTTAGTTTATATCGACATCCGGTTATCCAGATTTCGGTTTTCGATGGTTTCCGAAATCTCTACAGACTGTCCTTCAAATAACTTCCCGTTGCTTCTACCCCTTCGTTTCCAGACTCTAATGACATCGACATCGACAAACTGTGAAGTCATAAGCATGCCACCCATAACTACGTGGTTGAGGTAAGTTGCGGATCGCTTGCAAGAACAGCTCTGTGGTCATCATGGAATGGGATTATCCATAATGCTCCTCAAAGCAATCTGGCACAATCTGAATACACTGACACTACTATCATTCTGTAACTTCCAGTCATTATCGGGGTACATGAAGTCCGTAAATGTTAATTGCAGTTGGGTATAGCTGCAATGGACCGGTTCAGTTTGATCAAAGGACCCAATATACGTCAGGTAAATACGCTCTATACAATCACAGCCTGTTTCCTGACAAGATGAAACCACGTCTGCATTGGCTTCTTATCATACCCCAACCCGGTCATTGATGCGTACCACATGGAAACGTGACTCATGGGTCAAAGCTACCTTCTTCTAGTCACATATAGTGCAATGGATAGTATGCGAGCTCAGGCGAGCCACTGTCGTTTTTTTTTTAATTGCATTCGGCTACTGAGGCCATACAGCCAGCTCAATGTGATTATCGTAGCTTCCAGTGAATCAGTCATCCAGTATATATATTGTAGCTTCAACGTATGGAAACCACCGAGTGGTTGGGACATTCACACGGACACACAACACATAAACACCCATGCCCTCGGCTGGACTCGAACCGGCGACCTTCGCCACTCGGGGCCAGTACTCTAGCCCTACGCTACCGAGACAGCAATTGATAGGTTGTGAGTAATGGCACCTGAGTAGATCTTCCACTGCCATATCCAAACAATGTCAAATGACGCTGCATGGACAGCACAGAAAACGTATTCATTGCGTCCCTCATTGACTGTGCAGTGAGGTCAAGCAAAGTTCTTGGTTTATTTTCGCTATTTACCAGCTCACTGAGCGTCGTCTTGATTGTTTAGCAGACGTGGCTGGCTACTGTGCTGTCTCATGTGGTGGTATATACCGTCAAAGAGATACTTTCGGTATACCATGGACATTGTGGAGCGTACCACATCAGAAATTGTATGCCCCAAGTGCCGGACTAAACAGTAATTTTCTTTGCTGTCATCAGTCTTTCGACTGGTTTGATTCAATCCTTCATCTCTTCCTGTATTGGTTCTAACTCCTTCATCTGAACGTATCATTTACAACCTATGTCCTCAATTACCTGCTGCATATATTCTAATCTCTGTCTTCCTCTATAGTTCTTACCTTAGACTGTCCCCTCCACTAACAAATTATCCAATCCAGCATGTCTCAAAGTATCCTGTCTCTTCTTTCTGTAAGACTCTTCCACAAACTTCTTTCTTAACCCATCAATTCAAAAAAACCTTTCATTTCGTAGTTTATCTGTCCACTTAATTTTCAGCATCCTTCTATGGCACCACATTTCAAATGCTTTCTGAGATTTCTAAATCGTTAATCACATTAATAAACTGTTCACAGGGCACTCAAGAGCTCAATTGACAGTATCAATAACCATCAACAATCTTGATGCGCTATTACTTGTACAGTTCCATCGTGTTATCCAGTGACTTTTAGATGTCAGTATATATCTGCACTGGTGTAATGCTGAAGCAGCTTTCCCTGCAGAGCTTTCTCTGCGGCCTCAGCATTATACGCGAGTCTGCAGGATTCAATTTGTAGCTGCTGCAGATCCCCAGGGTATATTGACTTGTCTTATTGCGTGGTGCTATGACTTTCTCTCCGAATATGGTTGAAGTATAATCTAAATTATGTCATGTTCCAAAATAGATTCTCGCAGGTATCTGGCGGGACGGACTTAGATAAATAATTTACGATATACGAACTTATCATTTCTGTGTTGCTAACATTAGTTATTGATCCATATGCAGAAATCGTCTAACTGTGTTATAAACCATTTTACAAGTATCAGAAAGAGTTTAAATGAATTGTTAGTGCTGAAGTTTAGAAATGGGTTGAATTTCATCTAGAATGTCAGGTCCTTCCAAAAATTATTAAAATTTCCATTGGCATCTCGTTTACAGCATACTTTAGATCTATTTTTTTACGGCAAAAATTTAAATCCTAATTTAGAAATAATACTCAGATTTTATTATCAAGCTCAAACAGAACTTTTAATTAAACAAAAATCCAGATATCAACTTGTTTGGTTTTTATTCATGTTATAGATTTCCCAACAAGCATTCGTTTTTCTAGTTTAATAGTATATGTATATATAGATTACCCTCAAAATGTAAACAGAAAAGAGTGGTCTTCCATCATATTTATATTTTACCTTCCCTGTTAGAATTTACCAAATGTTTTAAGTCCAGGTGAAACCTTTAAACTGGTTCTTCGCAAAAATCACCAAAATATTCAGGATTTTTTTTTTTGAATGGGATAAATAAAGTTTTAAGATATATTGCAATCTAACGCCTTAAAGTGTCCTAAAATCGTTTTGACAATATTTTTTGTAGTGTTTGTCTTTCCTTTTTTTTAAGAAAAAGCTTTATAAATGTGAAAGATTTTTAAGCGTCTTCCTCTAGGCGGTTTATGATGTTTTCATAAAATTCGTGTAAGAAACAGAGGAATCATTTTCTTTCTTTCTCACACTGTTCTTACTGTGTCAGTACAGCACTTGAACCTGGCACCATATTTTTAAAAAGATTAAAAAATTGCTTCATTGCAACACATTCAGTGAAGAATGAAAGATGGAGATTTTTTCCTCTTTCAACATGATATTTGTTTCTAAAGCTTTTTTAGCTCTTAGTTTCAATCCTATGTTTACTTTTTTGGCTGACCTGCAAGTCTAATTCAAAATGTTTTCAACTGAAATTCACAATGTTGCCTAATAAATTTACTAAAATTATATTATAAATGTAATTTTGCCACACGTTCTGAAGGAAGAAAACACACAGTAGGCGTACTTGATAAAAACTGGTAAAAATTTTGATCCAATTCCAGAAATGGAGTTTAGGATACATATTTATTTTTAAACATTAATAGATATAGGGTTCTGTAATGTAACTTAGAAATCATTAAGGGAATGTGGTTGTTCATTTTCCTCTACTGTGACTGAACCTAGCAATGTAAATGTGGCGGATAAACGGGACAGTGGAAACTGAATTACAACACGATCATGATGTTTTCCAAACATATAGAGCCAACTATACGAGGGGTAAATTCACATTATGAACACTAAAAACTCCAGCAGGAGTGCTTCAAGACGGACAGCTCTCTGTCCAGGCACAAGGCCGCAAGGATTACTTACGCCCAGGTAGTAAGTGTGACTCATATGTCAGCATTCGCCTGAATAAATACGAAAAATCGTTTGGACACCATTATGAAGTGTCAGCTCCCCGAGTGCTTAACACGTAAACCAACCTGCTGTTCCTAGCGACAACTCTTTCCAGACGGCGTGTAATGTAGTCGGACCGTCTACCTGCAGAAAAGGACGGCATCGATTGTTAGCCCGCCTGCGTTATTCAATCCCTTGTCAACGACCGAGCATGGTGCGTCAGCGGTAATGCTCTGGCATCTTATTCGGGAGGACGCGGGTCAGAATCCCACTCGAGCCATACAGCTGTGGGTTTTCCATGGTTTTCCCAAATTACTCCAGGCGAATGCCGGGATACTTCCTTCAAAAAAGGTCATGGCTGAATTCCTTCCAGTTCCTTGCCCGCCTCTAATGACCTCGTTGTTAAAGAGGCATAAAACCATAAGCAAAAAGAAGTCTTGTCAACGTATTAAATGAGTATTTCATGTCAGAGAATTTTATTTTAACCGTAGGTTTAGCAGATATGAATAGGAAAACAGGTGCTGAGTTCTTTAAAAGGTAGATTCACTGAAGTTCTTAGATGTAAAAGTAAAAATCAACATTAAGTGCAAACAATGCATAAAATCGGTCGTACGTAACTCCTTTTCTGCACTATGGTTCACACATAAGATTTTTTAAAATTGTGTTATGTATTAGTGTATAACTCTGAGACGTTTTCATCTGGAATACTGCTGTGCTGTAAGCATTCATGTACCCAGAGATTGTAGTAGGAGAAACTACAGAGAAGAACAGCGAATTTTCTGACCGGTTGTCACAAGCCTTACGAAAGTAACATGGATTTGATAGAAAGGATTGTCTGAGATAACCTGGCATAATGACGTCATATTTTCAGCTTGAATTCGTTAACTAAGATACGAACATCAACTTTCATTTACGTCTTCTTTTGATGCGTGCCTTGCCGATGTACGAGAGTGGGAGTTAACACAGGGAATGTTATACCTCCTTGGCAACGTCTGGGAACGTTTCCAGTTGTCTCCGCGTCGGTGTGACATTGTTCATATGAGTGTGGTAGGATTTATGTTCAGTGTAGAGTGTTGTTTGTGTTATGGAGGAGAGATAAAGGACGGGAGAGGTTAAAACGTGTTGCCAAATCTTTCAGGCCTACTCTTCCGAAAAACACCTAGGCTACACTTCTCCATCCGACAGGAGAATCTCCGTCAATAATGTCGTATGCCCTAACTCTATACGCACCGAGCAGTGGTTTAGGATTTCACTCAGCACTTTGGTGCACGATCTGCTGATGAGGAATTGTGCACTACCACCTCTCTGATCTTGCCGAACTAGTCCTGGTGTTGAGAATATCTTACACCATCGAGGCCTGGACACCGTCACGATGCTGCAGCTAACAGAGCCAATGGGACAAACTGTCATTTACTAATTAAGTAAATACTTCTCCCATTAAAGCATCTGGGCCACCAGGGAAAACTTCAAGAAGATTAGATGTCGTATTGATGTCTGAATGTGCTCTTCCCCCTTTCTTCTCTTTTTTCCGTCATGGTTCATCGACGTGATTAAAGGCGAGAGGTAATCAGAAACAAGGAGATCATTTATATCCTTTTGAATCCATGGAAATCCTAAATTTGGAAAATCGGAGTGAGGATCGAATCCACGTCTTTCCAAATGCCTGGCTGGAACTTTAACCCCTCACACACCAGGCAGGTAGCATTGTGCCGTTAGGAATGCGCGGAGAAGAGGTAAGTTTCGTAACATATGTATCAATGTTACTCACGATTTCGTGAAATACGGGTAAATATGAAATCAGCTTCATCTGTCTCATTGAGTAGAGTTTGTAAATAATAGCTCTCTTACTTGTTTGCAGTGCCACTCTGGTCGGTGATAATCAGTTCTCATATTGTTCCAATGTAAAATTAATGCAACTGCCACTACATTTCCTTTGAACTCTATATATCAATGTCGGGAAAAATTTTTGATAAAAAGTGTTACCTACCTGTTGAGCCAACGCGAGCTACCTCCAATTTATTTTCAAACTAGTGTAAGCCCGTGACTGTTTTTTGCGTATCGTCACGGGTCTAGAATAGTTCCAGTTTTTCCGATGAAAGATTATGACAGATTGATCTGATTTGGCCAAATACCAACTTGACCTGTGTTTCACCCTTAGGTTGAATAAAATCTCTTGAGCTTGAAGAACGCAGAAGCATTAATAGAAGTAGGTATTAAACACGGACAGGAATGATCGCGCTATCGTGTAACTGTTTCAAAGGTGATACATTCGAAAACTTGCTCAAATACGAACTTGATTTGTATTTGACCATTAAAGTTCACTCTGTCAAAATTTAAAAAAAAATCCTGTTTCTTCGAAAGCATCACTTTGTTTATTATTGAGACTGGGCAAACACTCATAATGTAAACATTGGTCATAGTATGTGTGACGGCCAGAGAACTTAATACACATTCCATATTATGAAACAGTTGAGCAACTCCGCAGAAATAAGTTGCCAGAATAGTCGATTCAGTGACACATTTGGTCTGATGTCCACTTAAAAATAACCTAATAACTCACATAAATAAAGACCAATAACGAAAGTGGTCAGTAAAATGCCTAAAACGCAAATAAACCGTAAAGCATTCATTTTGGTCAAGCAACAACATTAGTGAAAGTTGTAATTAAACTGAAATTTATCCTAATCCGAAATGACAATTGGCATTCGTGGTTACAGCAGAGACTATGAGTAATTTAATTTTTTTAAGTTGCTTTAATTAGTAACATGTTACTGAAAAGCAGATCAACGTTTTTTCAGCCGCAAAATTTATTAAATATTTTAACTATGAAGCGCTATAAAAAGCAAACTTAATTAATGTATTATGCCAAGCAGTTGCTTGGTTATCAAATTGTAGACATAACCACGAATTCCTTCTAATGGTATCTCTGGTCGCTGTTTTGTGAGCGAAGGCTGACACGTGACACCGTTCTCCAGCCAATAGCTATCGAGCTGAGTGGATGACCTTACGAAATTATATAATAGATGCTAATTTGTGGACTAGATAATGTTGCTGATATCATTCTTTCTGTGTTGACCAGACAGACAAAACCAGTAGCCAGCAGAATATTGTTCATCAGTGACACGAATCTGGTAACCAGAAAGAAAGCGCGCGCTCCTTTATGCAACAGTCGAATCTCCACGGCCGGCCGTATCTTATTTAATGGGACTAATGTATCCAATACGACGCACCGCCTTAGGCTGACATCACAGGTCCGGGAGAAAGTTAACATTTGTTCTTACAGCACATTCAATCAGTTTCAAATAATTTAGCGTGACCCAAGATAAAAGGTCTGATACCAGTCTGAAACTATTACCTAGGCTATAATCTAGATTTATTCGAATAATGGGAAATATTTACTGGAACCAATAAATTTATGTAATATAATTTAGCACCGGAAATGTTTTTTTTTTTTTTTTGTAACTGCTTTACGTCTCTTTTTAACATCGAGGTCTTTAGAGACGGGAAAGGATGGGGGCAAGGAATGGGAAGGAATTCGGCCATGGCCTTTTTGGAGGAAGCATCCCGGCATTTGCCTGGAGTGATTTGGGGAAACCATGGAAATGTTATACTTTTCAATGATAACAGATTCAATATTGAGAAATTCAACTGAGTTTTCATTTTTTTCTTCACATAATGTGTATGTTTTAACAAATCAGTTTTTTTGCAATATCTCAGCTCTTCACACATAGCATCTTTGTAATTTAAAACTTCCGTAAACATAACTAAGTGCGGTATATTTGTGTGTGTAAACGTGCGTTAGGGTGAGATTTCTCTGCAATTAATATCTACTACATTTCCAGAAGAAACAGAATAAAAATCAAATTGTGGGGAATAATTCCACATTCTGATTTGCGGTAATGTTCTAAATCCCCAAATGATCCGTTCCCTACTATAAGTTAATTATTTTATATACTTTACTCCTATCTTTCTGGCTAGTAATATTATGGAGAATGTCGGTACAAAGTCATAACAACGACGGGAATCTATGCACTAATAAAGGCATTATTATGTATATTTCTAAAAGTCGTTTCTTAATGAAGAGCCACTTATCTTTGTTCCTATCTATCTGAAATCGATAAATGAGGTAACATTTTGAAGATTAAGGCCTCTGCTTTGGAAACATTAAAAATTAAGAAAGGAATTTATCGGAATTCAAACCATAAACGGCAAAAGCATTAACAATCACGGTAACGCCTCTGAGATGTTTCAGAACCAAACCGCTAGGCTTCACTGCCGTCGATAAGGATTGACCACCTTACCGCTAGATAGCAGCACCACATATCACAGAGATATGTTCAGCTTAGTTGTATTCCGGTTAACTGTTCATCGTATTTTATTTACAAAATTTTGACAGAGGTTATCTAGTTAAAACTTATTATGGCGGTGCTATACATCACTACACTACGTAAAGGCAGCTGAATTAATGTCATTAATAATGTGGTACCAATGAAAGCAAAGCAAATTAAAAATATTTATTGAAATCGTAACAACCTATGTTGTACCGCATAATGTCAATTTTTATTCTGGTCCAAGCCTCAATGACCACATGTGGAGCTAAATATTTTCATTGGTATGAAGGAAAAAGTACATAACGTGGGTATCAGGAAAACAAATTAAATTACAAATAAAACTAATTTTTTCGTGGCTTATGCAATAAGACTGATTGTAAACTATCATTGTGGTGTGGTGCGTTCCGTTCCTTGTCCTCTTATTTCCTTCCTCTAATGAAGCCAGAAAAAAAAGAGCAGGCATTTTCTTGCGGTATAACTTTGTTTGTTCTCAACTATGACGGTTGTTCTAAATATATCGTAGGGAATATATGTTCTCCTAGGCGTACAGCTCCTTAAGAATTTGCAAAGGAGCATTTTAGTACTTTTAAATGCAATCTTATAATCGAAATCAATAATGTTTTATAATAAATGTTTTGTGACTATTCATGGTTTTTATTTAAGTAAAGCCTACGTTACATAAAGTAAAATGTTTGTGGAAAGCAGTTGGAGAGTGCAGGTATTAGCAAGCCGAGTGGCTTAAGGTTTCATCCGTTAGAACTGGATTTGAGAGGATCATACTTAGCGAAGATACAGACTTCAGTTTTCCATAGTTTGTAGAAACGAATTCAGTAATTGTTGCTTTGCATAGCTCATGGACCACAAGTATTTTCTTTCGTTTCTTGATTATAGCACACTGATTACGAACTCAATTCATAGCTCTAATGATCACTGTATTTATGAGCCTTTAATTATCAAGATGTGTGACAAATTGTGTAATTTCTGACGTAATGCAATGAATTAATAACTGAATTTTGGTAGTACAGTACTGATCAGATCTAAGTATATTTAATAGAATTTCTTGTTATTTGCAACTCCTTTTTACATTCTTTTATGTCTATTATCGGTATCAGTACAGTAATAATAAAATATGCCGATTTATATCTCTCTCTATTTAGCTAATTCATTGTACAGAAGACATTAAACTATTAAAGGCACAGAAAGAACTGACTGAATAAAAAATCACTGTCACTTAGAGACAAATGATCTTGTTTAGGTGAACAATTGATAGATGTTTTTTTCCTTATTGCTTTTCCCTCCTCGACGGCTAAGGTCATTAGAGGCGGGATGGGACTGGGGACAAGGAACGGGAAGGAATTCGGCCATGGCCTTTTGAAGGAACAATCCCGGCATTCGCCTGGAGTGATTTGGGGAAACCATGGAAAACCCAAATCTGGATGCCCGGACGGGGATTCGAACCCGCGTCCTCCCGAATGTGAATCCAGAACGTTAACAGTTCACCGACCACGCTCGGTCAATTGACAGAGGCAACTGAGACTAGAATGTATACTTCGTTATTTTGTTGTTGTAGAAGGAAGGAGTCCTGGTGTATTAAAGAAGAAATATGAATCTGATATTGTTAAAAAAAAGTTTTATTCATTTTATGTGTTAGATGGAGATATTTCGATATTTTTCGCTTCTTGTAAAATGAAATTATGGAAGGCCGATGTGAACTTAACTGCTGTAGTGGTTTGGATGTGTGTAAAATAGGAACGCATCGCATAGTGAACGCATTACCTTAGACACGAGTGAACTGGTAGAATTTTCGTGTATTCCGTTATTTACATTTGTAACGACTCTTGAGATTCTTAGTCTACAGTTTACAGCCATAAATTTATTCTGCCATTTTGCAAATTTCAAGTTCACTATCTCAAAATTTTTAGTTTGTTTCATTTTGAGGTTTTTCTTACTCTATTTTAGCAAGCGATATTGGACGTGAAACATTTAGAAATGTGCATCGTTCAATATAAATAACAAACTGTCAGCTTAAGATATTAAATCAGGAGCATTATTTATGTTTCGTTTTGAAACTTCATTACAAGAAAATATTAAGTCCGCAGTTAATTCATATTTTTGATATTGTTGTAAAAAGCTCTAAAGATTCGATAATACATTCAAAAATCTATATCGTCAAAGGTGGTTCTGGACTTTAAATTGTACACAACAATTCGCTGGCTCGGTTCTATGCGTTCCAAGTCAGCAATACTCACGTGTGACGTCGTATGTGGAAACGAATCGTGCGTGTGCGGGCGTGGTGACTGCGGCGGCCAGCAGGACCAGAAGCGACAGTGGCGCCGCCAGCGTCGGCGGCGGCGAAGGCCTCGTCATGGCCGCGAAGACTCTGGTCAGATGTGCGGCTGGATTCTGTAACACACAGACGATACAGTAACACACACTGCCACAACTGCGGATGTAATAATTACATAAATTTTCAAATTATAATTATACCCTGTTCACTATCAATCGGCGGTTCAAGGTCATTCCCCCTTGCCCCACTCTTCACCTCACAATCCCATCCCGTTGCCTACACTCCAAGGCAGGCGATCGGCAAATTTGTCAGCCTTCGCTTGTTGGGTGAGGGCAGCGCAGTGGTGACCTTGAGCCGCCTCTCTTAACTGCACTAGATTATAGAGGGTGGTAATTTGCACAAATAGCATCAGATGCATTATGTTTTTTTTTTTGCTACCATCAGTCTTTAGACTGGTTTGATGCAATCCTCCATCCCTTCCTATCCTGTGCTAACCTCTTCATTTCTACATACCCCTTACAACCCACGTCCTCAATTATCTGCTTCATATATTCTAATCTCTGTCTACCTCTACAGTTCTTACCTTCAACTGTTCCCTCCACTAACAAATTAACCAATCCAGCATGTCTCAAAATATGACCTACCAGCCTGTCTCTTCTTCCTGTAAGCTTCTTCCATAAACTTCTTTACTCACCCAACATTTACAAAACTCGTTCATTTCTTACTTTGTCTATCCACCTAATTTTCAGCATTCTTCTGTACCACCACATTTCAAATGCTTCAAGTTTCTTTCTTTCCGGTATTCCTAAAGTCCATGTTTCGCTACCGTAAAGTGCTGTGCTCCACACATAGAGTTTTAAAAAGTTCTTTCTTATTCCTAGATCAATATTTGAAACTAAAAGGTTTCTCTTTTTCATGAAGGCTCTTTTTGCTAGTGCTATTCTGCTTTTAACATCATTCCTGCTTCGGCCATCAGTTGTAATTTTGCTTCCCAAGTAACAGAACTCACTCACTTCTCCTATTGCATCCGATCCTATTTTTATATTTAATCTGCTAGTATTGGTATCATTTCTGCTACATTTCATCACTTTTGTTTTGCTTTGATTTATATTCAGTCCAAAATCTTCCTTCAGTATTTTGTTCATGCCATTCAGTAACTTCTCAATATCCTCTCTGCTAATAAGACAATGTCGTCAGCAAATCGTAGCATACTGATTTTTTCTCCCTGAACACTTATTCCACATGTAAATTTTTCTTTGACTTTCTTCATTGCTTCTTCTACATACAAGTTGAATATTAACGGGGATAGACTACAACCTTGTCTCACACCCTTTTTAACTGATGGATGTCTCTCCTGATTCTCTACTTTTATTATAGCCACCTGATTCTTATATAGTTTATAGAGTATTCTTCTATCTCGATACTTTAGACCTGACTTCTTTAAAATTTTGAACATCTTGTCCCACCTAACATTATCAAAAGCTTTTTCTAAATCAACAAATGCCATAAAAGTATCTTTGTTTTTCTTGATCCGCCCTTCAAGTATTAATCTTAAAGACAGAATTGCTTCCCTTGTACCGCGATTTTTCCTAAACCCAAACTGATCTTCACCTACTATCTCTTCTACTACCCTTTCCATCCTTCTGTATATTATTCTGGTCAGTAATTTTGAAGCATGTGATGTTAGACTAATGGTGCGATAATTCTCACATTTGTCGGCTTGTGCTTTCCTTGGAAGTGCGAAGATTATATTTTTATTAAAATCAGTTGGAATTTCTCCTGTTTCATAACTTTTTGATATCAGCTTGAATAATCTTTCGATTCCTTCCTCCCCTAGAGATTTAAGAAGTTCTGCAGGGATCTCATCAATCCATTATGTTTATTGTTTACTAAATAGCTTTTGAATACAAGGCTCACAGCAATCTCATATATATGTTAAATAATTCTTTTTTTTTTTTTTACTCATCTTTAATCTTTTCATCGTCGATGCAGAACATTAAAAACAATCTGTGTTGAAGGAGGGAAACATGGTCATTTTCCAGCGAATATTTCAGTCTGTCTGGTAATGTTTTAACATGTTGTTATGATTGCAAAATCAATATCTTTGATGAGAAAATACATCATTCAAGCAGTATTAATTGCTTCAGGCGTGTAGTCTCTCAAAAATGGCACCTTCCCTAAAGCCCAGATGATTGTGATACGGGTCAAGACTGGTGAGAAAGCTGCCGAGAGTTTCAGATTTACGTTTTCCCATGCGCCCCTGCCTTATGTAAATTCATTCCTATCAAGAGGAACGGATCGTGGAAAGGATGTTACAGGTAAAATGCGATGTTCCCAGAATGTAGCTCAGTCCTAAGTGAGAAGCTCCAGTGAAGTATTTTACTAATACAGCAAGTAGATATAAAACAAGTTGATAGTTTTTGTGCTGTTACACGTAATCCGGCACATATTGTATTATTGAAGTTACAATTACTGTTAACTTACGGTAAACTGCTATGAGATGCATTAACATGTGCACCAATAGCTTCCAAACAGCCGATTTTGAGGAGGGTTGACAGCATAGAAAGTGAAAAAAGAGTGGTTTCGCCAGTGTGCTTAGAAATCGTCATTCGATGTGCGTCTATTTTAGTTATATTGATGTTTATTTCATAAATTTTATATATTGCACGACTCACTGCAAAAAATGAACAAATAAATTGGTGTGGATCCTTAAGGGTATTTTGGCCACACGTGTGATATTTTTCAATTTGAATCCACCTAGCCTAAACCGCTAATCCTACCGGATAAAGGATGCCTGCAGTTCCACGAACCATGGAACACCAAATTCTGCTTTACATGGACAACCTACACCTTATAATCGTCAGGTTAAGTGCCCGTGAAGACTACGGCTGCGCACTCTACACCACTCTCGCTATACACATTATGCTTCTAGGCCATTAATTTACCTGTAGCCATGCGTCTTTAATCCAGTAGAGAGTGCTTTACAACAATACTTTGCTACTTTCTTCGAAATCGCCCATCCAACTCCGAACGAAGTGGGAAAAGTAAGAATATCCATAGGTATAACTACATCTCATTATGTCTCTGATTTCACCAATCCTGTCATTGTAGCCCGAGAAATATGTTAATGTATTCAGAAATGAAAGTAAATTACCAAATTAAGCTGTCTGTGAGATTATCCTAGCAGAACCGCAGTATTCAGTCTTTAACGCTCTCGCAAAAGCTGTACGATACTGAAAGAACTCACATGAGTCGAATTTATAGGTACTACACGATGAGTGGTGCGCAATCTAATGGCTTCTTCTCGGCTTATCTAAATTATATGTCAATCATTGAACTAGTTATAAATTGACGCAACCGTGCAACAAGGATTTAAATCACTTCTAAAACTTTCAAATAATTTGTCAATATTGGGAATCATTTCAGTGCTCTGTGTATTAGCCTTTGTAGTTTTATTTATCGCATGTCATTCCACAAGATTTTACAATGAAAATATAATTAAACAAAACAAAAATGGGACCGTAGCTAAACTTATAGAAATTTTGAAGAATATAAAACTGCACAAAACAACATATCGACGTATTTACAAATTTAGAGCAGGATTCGTTAGTGAGTGCACTGCTGTTTCAGTAGTCTCCACCAAATCCGTGTCCTTGAACCATGTGGTTGAGGAGCTCCGTAGTCGCTCTGGCTCGTCTGAGACTTCCCAACTGTAAACCATCTCGCATAGTTCAGAGCAAGAACAGACTGATTGTTGGATCCAAATTATTTCTAAAAGCTGTCGAGTAATTTCTATCGCTATTTTAAAGAATCGACTGGACTCTCTACTTTTCTATACAGGGTGTTACAAAAAGGTACGGCCAAACTTTCAGAAAACATTCCTCACACACAAACAAAGAAAATATGTTATGTGGACATGTGTCCGGAAACGCTTACTTTCCATGTTAGAGCTCATTTTATTACTTCTCTTCAAATCACATTAAACATGGAATGGAAACACACAGCAACAGAACGTACCAGCGTGACTTCAAACACTTTGTTACAGGAAATGTTCAAAATGTCCTCCGTTAGCGAGGATACATGTATCCACCCTCCGTCGCATGGAATCCCTGATGCGCTGATGCAGCCCTGGAGAATGGCGTATTGTATCACAGCCGTCCACAATACGAGCTCTAACATGGAAAGTAAGCGTTTCCGGACACATGTCCACATAACATATTTTCTTTGTTCGTGTGTGAGGAATGTTTCCTGAAAGTTTGGCCGTACCTTTTTGTAACACGCTGTATACATTTCAGAAGTATTATCTGAATGTTTTTCGGCTGGTCTTTAGAGTCTGGAGTAAGATGTAGACTAGAAGTTTCGACGATTTAGTAAAAGTGATGAAATGCCACATTCAGATAATCTCTGGAATCAAGAAGAATATTTTAGTGAGAGTATAAATCACTCAACTACTCATTTAATCTCTGCAATAAAAGATTCAGTTAAATGAACGTCACCAACAGGTAGAGAGTCCTTACTTTTATTGTTACGTGATAGGGAGCAAATAAAGGTAAGAGACTAGGAATTTATATTCCCACTCATAGCACAATAAAACGAATAAAAAAAATAGGGAGGAGGGGGATCTTCTAGGATATAGTAGCCCCACCATGGTGCAATCACACTGCCTCCATTCTAGTCCGAAGATAATGGAAGCAAATGTGAAATACTATCTGCGCCGGTCAAATCACCTGATTCCAAAATGCGTCACCATATATAGCTTTTCATTTCCAAACATTATTAATGGTTCTAGCTGATTTTCCAAGTTGTATCAGAACATTAACTTAGCAACTGACAAATAATGAATGAACAACCATTCTTGGGTTCTACGTGAACAATTTGTGTTTGGACGCCGCGTTGCTTAGGCGGTAGAGCGCCTGGCTGCGCCTCACACGACAAGGGTTCCATCCCCAACGAGGCCGAAGGTTTTCGTCGAAGTTAAGACGTCCCTAACGCCCCCCCCCCCCCCAGGCCCCTCAGTTTGCTTTATAATGAGTTCGTACTAGAGTCATTGTAAACGCTGTCTAGGCTCGCTCGGTTTGTCGCTGCCAGTGTGACCTCTGCTGGTAAAATGCTGGAAATACAGTGCAGAGGACCGAGCCTCGACGTAAGCTCGAGCCTGTTATTCACGTGATGCGTGGAGACGAAGTGACGCTGGTACTCGACCATTACAATCGGAACAGCCACGAACTGCATCGCATTCTTAAAATCGCTAAATCGAAGAATGAAGTAACTGAAAAATTAAAGACTGGAGTGCATATGTCTTCTTATTATTATTTTCTACGTGCTGTTGTATCATTTTATAACATTGTAAATGTTTACTTTCGGAAAATTCAAATACTTAAAGACCGGGCATGATTCTATGTTGCCGAAAAAAAAATCGGAAGATTGCACCACATTTCTGCATTTCTGTGACGATGTTCCAGCATTTCATAAAAATTGGAACAATGTTTCTTTGAAAACATGAATGATTATTTGGTTAATAACAGTCACTGAGTGATATCAGTTATGCCATTAAAGTGAGTTCAGTGTTGTGTTTTAATAAGTGCAAATCCTTAAAAGACGTCACATATGTTTGAACCTCCATATAAAACATAATGCACTAAATGTGGATTGAGAGTATATTTTATGTATGTCAAAAACTATAGATAACTTATTTGTATCAAGGTTTTCGTTATACAGTGTTCTGATCTCATAGCTTGTAATCCTTCCGTTATATATATTTGTCACATTCACGTTAAACTTCAAGACCGCGGCGATTCAATTGACAGAACATACACAAAATTTTGGTAGTAATCATTGTTATACTGTAGATTCGAGAATGCCCCTTGAGTACGATCTTGTCTAATTTTGTATGATGTTCCATCCTTGTAGCGCGGCACTGGCGAGGAAGATACTGTGCACTATTTCTGCATTGAGCCTTCATTTGCCCGCCGAGCCTTCGATTGTCTATCGAGACTTCGAGGAAATCACAGCTCGCCCGAGTAGAGAGAATCATCGGAATAAGAGATTGTCCATAAACCACGTAGCTACATTTTGGTCTCCTGTGAACCCCCTCCCCCTCACGTAGCCTGACGTGGCTTTTCTCTCTATGCCCCTCCTCCGCCCCCCCCCCCCCCCCCGCGTAGCGAGTAGCTTTTTTCCCTGTTGACTGTAGAAGACATTTTGCAGTTTCTCTTGTCACATTATCGTAAATTAAACACTGAGATAATTAAATGACGGAAATAAATATTTACATGCTGTTTTTTTTGTTCTGTACCTCATTTTAACTGTGAAAAATAATATGAATTAAAAGCTACGTGGCCTGGCTCGGAACCCTAGCCCCCTCTCCACGTCACCCAACGTAGCTTTCCAGCCCCCGCCCCCAAAAATACCGAGCCGCGTAGTTTATGGACGCTCCCTAATTGAGCTAGTTCGACCGTCAGTAGATGGTAATTTACACGACTCTAATACGTACGGTGTAGGATGCAATAGAGAAGGTCCAAAGAAGAGCCGCCCTATTCGTGACAGGTATATATAGTTGGAGGGAAAGCGTAAGTGCGATGTTGAAGGAGTTAGGTTGGGAAGACCTGGAACACCGAAGGAGTTGCTCTCGACAGAAGCTAATTGAAATATTCACGACTGACGTATTTCGGAATGACAGCAAGCAAATATTGCTACCAGCAACATTCGTATCTCGAAATGACCGCTAAAATAAGATTAATCAGGGCCAGAAGCGATTCATTTCTGTACTCATTTTTCCCACGAGCGATTAGGAAATGGAGTGGAAAGAATTTACCGCGTGAGTAAACTTAAAATCCAACAGGAGTAGCTTTCGATTAAGCACTCCGGTCATTCTGATCTGGGTTTTCCATGGTTTTCCCGGATCACTCCAGGCGAATGCTGGGATGGTTCCTCACATTAGCCCATGGGCACCTCCTACCATATCCTGTATATCCCTTCCAAACTATTACCCTTTCGGATAGGTGCATTGCACCCTCCGCCACACACTTTTAGTGAATCGCGGAGTAATATTAATAATAATAATAACTCCGACGGAAAAAAAAGATTGACCGGAGCGTGGATCCGACCGCGTTATCTCCAATCCTTGTGTCAAAGGTTAATTGGGACTCCGTGAAACCTGCGTGGAAACAGCAGTGAGCTGTAAGAAACTCGTGAGGAAAAACTAAGTTGTGTCCAGGGGCGTAGCTACTATGGGGCTAGGCGGTGCAGTGACCGGGGCCCATACGCTCAGGGGACCCCAAGCATACCTCTGGGGGCCACAAAGCGGACCTCTGGGGCCCCTAAGCGCACCTCTGGGAGCCTTCTCACTGCTCAGGGTGGCCCCCAACCACTGCTCAGGGGGCCCCTAAGCACAACTCAAGGGCCTCATCCTCAGCTCAGGGGGCCCTTACCAGCAACACAAAGCAAAAAAAAGGTCGCCCATCTGGCCTGAGGGCCCAAAAAATTTTTTTTGCTCCGGTGCCCTTGTTGACCTAGCTACGCCATTGGTTGTGTTCTGCGGTCTATGTGAGGCTACGTGTTAAGAAGGTACCAGCAACGCCTAGTCGTTTTGTAACACCAGTAGTCATGAGTAGCAATATCAGTGAGGAAGTCCTCATTGGTCTGGACAGCATTCATAAACGGGTGGCGTGTAGCCGCTCCCATCGAACAAATGTGCTGAGGGCCGTATGAGGTGCCGTTCCGGGTACCTGCCACACGCTGTCATGTCGGCCCTGTTCGGCGAAAGCTGCTGGCTGCCGGACGTAATTTACGAGGCTGTGGTCCGCGGGCCAGCCTGCCTAATTTACAGCCGGGACGGTCGGGCCGCGGGTGAAAGTGGCCGGAGACGACGCCCACACCGTGCGCGCGACCCCGCCCATTGCGCAACCCAGGCCGGACAGCGCTCAGGTCAGCTGTGTTACGGCGCAGACACTCACATACTCACAATCGACGGATACTCGCACCTGGGTGACCGAGCTTTGCTCGGCGCCTTTCGATTTCTGTTCAAAATGCAAGATTTCGCCAAAATCGTTAGATACATTTTGAGATAAATTAATTTCACTTATATACTGTAGTGTTATGGAGTACACTACATATGGCGCGCTTCCAAATATTTGCACCCGGGTTGGTGAGCGCTAGCAACTTGTTGGACATAGCAGAGGGCGCTCAGCGACGATCCAAAGTGTGACTTTATGGGTGAACAGATTCTGCCATCTATTGGGCAGACACACTGAGACGGCTATTTGTTTCATGTTCCCTCCACCACACGGCGCCGATCGGCTGGAGGACTCTCATTGGCGGAGCGGTATTGCCGCGAAAGATCCTCGATACGTGGGTGCAATTGAAAAACGAAGAGGGGACTGTTTTCTCGTCGTAGAGAAGAAAGAAGCCATGTTTTCGACTTTCTGCGTTTGTGTCCACATGTGACTTTGGTATACCCGATACGCCCTATAAAGAGTTTCGAGTGTTTCAAACTTATGAACTTTACAGCTGGTCTAGTTTTTGGACAGTTAGGACAGCGTCATAATATTCAGGGGTGGATCCAGGGGGGGGGGGCTAGGGGGATGAAGCTCCCCCCCCAAAAGCACCAAGGTCACCCCCGACGACATGGAAAAATGTGAGATTTCTCTCTTTACCCGAGTCAAGCCTCCCCCAAAACAAACAAAACAAATTCCTAGCCCCCCCCCCCCAAACTAAAATCCTGGATCCGCCACTGCTAATATTTGTTAGTCAGAAATTGAGTTTAATATGAGCCTTGCTGGAATTAATGTGCTGTTTACTGCAATTAGACATTCTTTCACAATTTTTTTAATAAATAAATATAAATTGTTTGTCAATATAACAATAGCTAATTTTGTCCCAAATCAATATTTGAGTAGATTAGCAATTTTTAATTATCAGTAAAAGGTCGATCACAGTATGTCGTTGTTGACGGGGAAGCCTCTTCTAAGATAAATGTTACTTCGGGCGTTCCTCAAGGAAGTGTAATAGGTCCACTTCTTTTCTTAATATTTATAAACGATCTAGGTGACAACGTCAAATTCTGGTTGCGATTGTTTGCCGACGATGCGGTTATCTATAGGGAAATAAGGTGCTCCGACGATTGCTTAGAAATTCAGCGTGATTTGGATGCTATTTTCGATTGGTGCCGTAAATGGCAGCTTACACTTAATTGCAAAAAGTGAAAGGCAATGCGGATAAGTAACAAGAAGAATCAGTTTGTTCACGAGTACAAAATAAACAATTCAGCTGTTGACACGGTTGATTCCGTGAAGTATTTGGGGGTGATAGTACAAAGCAACATGAAATTGGACATGCACATAACTTCCGTCGTAGGCAAGGCTAATTCTAAATTACGATTCATAGGTCGTATTTTGAGGAATTTAATGCTCAAACAAAAGAGATAGCGTATAAAACACTAGTGCGTCCGCATCTGGATTACTGTTGTGGGGTTTGGGATCCGTATCGGAAGGTTCTGATTGACTCAGTTGAGAGGGTGCAGAGGAGAGCCACTAGATTCGTGACTTGTTGTTACAGCCCTTATGAAAGCGTCACAGAATTGGGCTGGGATAGTTTGGAAGACAGACGACGTAGCTTGCGTTCGAATTTATTGGAGAATATGCGAAAAAATTTAAATTTCGAGTGCAATGAAATACTTCTTCCGCCAATCTATTTAGGTCGCAATGACCGGAGGGATAATATTAGAGAAATAAGATACCGTACTGATACTTATATGTATTCCTTCTTTCCTCGCACTATTCGGGATTGGAATGGGCGGGTTTAGGATTGGTGCTTAGCACCCTCTGCCACCCACAATGTTTGTGATTTGCAGAGTATGAATGTAGATGTAGATATAGAAAAGGAAAAAACGAATTAGTTAATAATTTTAGGAACAGAGGTAACGTTACAATACAAATGTTGCTCTATAATAGTATTAGATAAATTAGAAGGCATCTGGATGCGCAAAAGCTCACTGACCCTACAATTCCCCTCACCCGCATGGATAAAATACATAAAATTCTCCGGATAGCACGAATGGATGGCTCACGACTGACCAAAAAATTTGCACATTCGTTAACGGACCCCGACAAACCAATGTACGCTGGTTTATAGAAACCCAGAAGGACCTCGCAGAAATCAACCTAGAACCGCTAACATATACACGAAATATATACAGACAATTAATCACTTCGCATAAATTTGCCCCTAAGATCCCAACAGCAAAAATTCTGAATCTGAGAAACGCATGGACACAAGAGAGACGTCAAGCCCACAGCGATAGGACGAGGAGGTTTTGGGAAGAAAAGAAGAACAGCAAGAAGAATAAGGACAATGCAAATTAATAGTTCCACGCGCTCCTTATTGGGATAAACGATAAAATAAATAATAAAAAATTATAATATAGATTAGATATATAGACAATATATATTATATATTCACGAGGTTTCGTATCTTCCTTAAATATAAAATTCGTGAATGCACATACTTGAACATTTATTTTAAATAATTACCAGTATTATATATATAAACTGCGTTTGTTTCAAGGATGTCACCTAAGTTATTAATTTTTTTAGATGAATCTTGGCTGCGTGAAGTTTGATTCAAGTTAAACCTTTTCTTGAAGTTTCCTTGTCATTTTGAAGTTCACATTTCCTTGCTCTAACCAAAGAGAAGCTTAACTAACATCAGAACGCTTACTGGCACCCGAACCTTCTACCAGATGGCGTTAGCGCCGTTCCCGAGATATCAAACACAAGAATTCTCGCATTTTGTAAAATCTTTTTTTTTTTTTTTTTCAGGGAAGACACCTATTTAGATAAACTTGAAAATCAAAACCTTATCAAAATATTAAATTTCATACAAATCGTTAGAGCCATTTTTGAGATAGCAAATATACACAAGAATTGATCATTTAAAGATAAGAACCTTACGGTCAGAATTAAATGGAATATCAGTACAACTGAAACGTATACACGATGCCATGTATGTGTACAGCAGGTCTATATCCACTTAACCCACGTATACTGACCGTAATAACGGATCGTCAATCATTTATAGCGTTGAACCGTCTGAGACGCTGTAATCTGCATAGGTTAATACGAAGCCACCGCTGAATCAGCCAGCCAGACAGATTATTGTTGCTCCTTTACATAATCATTTGGACGATACTCACTTCAAACATTAACTGATGTTATATCGCATAAATGTAAGATCCTCTAACAACCTCAACAAGCTATGCTTAACTCTACAGTCAATAAACATCTAGCTGGAAACCCTTCCATGCGGATACAAGGATTCGATCTCCCCAGACGTCAATGGAGAATCATCAACCTGATTGGAACCGGACAAGGAAGATGCGGTTATTTAAAACACAAATGGGGCTGGGATGGTTCTGATGACTGTGGAGCGACCGCACAGAGAATCCATAATATCGTTTCTGACTGCTCTCTTTGGGCTTAGAAAGGAACAAAATGGACTATGCATCAGTTAAAGCAGTTGAAGGGGTCGAAGTAATAGATTTAGGGACCTAAGATTATGCGAGCTTGTGAAGAGCACAATTTTCTACGTATTTTTGTATATTCTGTAAAATATGTATGCTCATCTTAAGATAAGTAAATAAATAAGTTGTAGTGTGGTAATGAGGCTTTGAGCAGCACACACTACATCAAAGAGTACTTCCAAAAGTGGCGAATTCATTCTGAAAATCATACAATATCCTTGGATAAAACTGTTCCTGTAAATAACGATAAATTTATACGAAGTATTAAATCATTTTAGCCTGCACGATTACCATTTTTATCTCGTATACAACTTATGTACAGTTGTGTGGATCTCATAATGGATTTCGTAAAGACAAAGAATGTCAACACATCAGGAGAGGGCGATGTGACTGTATAGAGAATTTGGCAGAACGGTATAATACCCGCAAGACAGAAAGTCAGTACTGCAAAAAAGACTAAATATACATTAAAATGCATGTCCTGACTAGTTTAGCTATAGGTATCAAAATATTGAAAGAGATTTGCGTGTCTAATATTTTTACCTTAAATGTACCCGTATATTAAGTTATTAATGAAATGCCAGTCTATGAGAAAAGCGGAATGCAGTTCTTAGGAAATAACTTCTCTCTACCGTCTGCCAAGCAGCTGATCCCCCTGTTTTTATCGTAGCTGTATCTTTTTCTTGACTCAGAACTTTGTTGTTACGTCCAGTGATGTTCTTCGACTCAATCGCTGCTAACAAGAAGATTTTTGACCAAAAAAAGTGACTTCGTCTGTTCTTAAATCTCAGAAAATACCTAACTTGAGTGCATCAATATTCCTTTCTCTGAAAGATTGTCATCTTGGGTTCAATGTCGCTGTTAAGGAAAATTCAGAAACCTAGCATTTAAGAATGTTTCCTTCCACAGCACGAATTGCTAGATTAAAAACAGGTGCTATCAAAGGCACTAATTTGAAAGCGACAGGTATGAGAAACTTTGGGACAGATATTATACTGTACTAAAATGTTCGCGTAAATTGTTTCCTTAAGGTCACAGATGAATTATTACCACTCATAAAATTTAAAAAAAAGTACAGATCTGTCATATCTGGAGCATGTGGAACCCTTGAAAATTTTATATGTTTTGGAACATGAAATGATAACTATTGATGGAAATCAACATACAAACACAACTTAATTATTTGTGATTTTAATTACCAAAAACAAGAACAGAGTTACTGAAATTACAAATAAAAAGATGTGTTTGTTGCAAAAGAATTCAGCTTTAGAAATGAAATATCGTAAGTAGTTTATAACCTGTTTGCGAATGCACAGATAAACTTGTATAATGGGATCTTGTAATCTTAAACCGGTAGACTGTTGATCCAGTTGAGTGGAAGGAGCCAGATTGTAGACCACATAGAGTTGCTACTTCAAATAAACATGCCTTATATTAACACTTGTTCAAGTTTATCTACTGGTTGTTAAGAAACTTCGTTAACTCTGTTTCCAGTTATGTGTCTCGATACTTTGTTGGAACTGGTTTCTTACAGTATTCTACATTCGTTTTTTAGGAAGGTTGCATAAAAGGTTGTAGCTCATTTTCGGTTCAATGCTACGAATTATTTTAAATACTGTCATTAGCTATCGAATAGTTATCTCGCGAAACATACCAGTTAAAATTTCGGGACCATAAACGGTTTGTGTTCTGTTGGAGAAAATGTGTAACTACTAAACGTATCTAGATGGTGTAGCAATATTCTAACGCTGATATTCCCCTCTAAAATGTTTGGTGATTTATTGGTAGGTTCACTATCACAGAAATGCTATGTTACAATGTAAAATAATGACAAGGAAATACAGTATTTGAGAATCTACCTGCTGTTAATTTGGTCCTATATAAGAAGATTAGGACGATTTCCAGTTCTCATGTATATAAACCAAGCTACTGGAACTGACTTTTAGTTTATTGTTATTACATCGACAATTTAGAGCTAACTTTCAACAAAAAAGTGTTTTGTTTTGTGTTTCTTTTTACTCCTCGTCAACTTCTAGGTCTTAGAGGCCGGAATGGAATGGCGGCAAGGATCGGGAAGGAATTCAGCCATGGCCTTTTGAAGGAACCATCCCGGTATTCTCTTGTAGTGATTTGGCGAAACCATGGAAAATCCAAGGCCAGAGCTTTACCGCTTACCCACCACGCTCGGTCTACAAAATGGACTGCCTCGAACAAGCTTCAGTTTTAGTGACTGTTATAATCATAGTTATGAAATATCCCATACGTAAATCGACGTTATCATACATTGGAGGATTGCATCGAAATTACAGTACTTGTTACACGATCAGGCGGAACAGTTACCCTAATTCTAAATTTTCAGAAAGCCCGTAAATATTTCTTATAATGCCATGGTGGTGATTTTGCCAGATAGCAGGTGAAATGTTGTATAATATTACGAACATCAGTCGGCTTGCACCTGGCGCATTCCACTTCTCGACCGATGCTGTCTCTTACATCACGGTGGGTGCGGATTTCGCCATGGTGCTAAGTGGGTGTGCCTGCTTATCTGCACACAAGCTTGATGAAGTGGCTCGGGCTGGCCGGTAGAGTTAAGCTGTAAGGGTCATCAGCGGAGAGATCAGGATCCTCGTAATTACTGTCCTCCCAATAAGAGCATTGGACTCCCACAGAGAGAACACAACCAACCTGAACACAATGCCATCAGCACAGGTCTTTAAGCACTCCAGCTTTCATTATTATCCTGGCATAAAGTAAACAGGTGTCCTTTTTGTGGGGATTGAACTCTCTTTGACGACTGGATCATTAGAGGCTACCAGCCTAGCAACAATCTATTGTACGGTAGTCACGAATGTGTTGAGTGAAATGAGTAAGCGAAAATACATAATGGATTTCGAACGCGGGGCGATTGTAGGTGTCAGAATGGCAGGTACTAGAAATTCCAGGCAGCAGCATTGAGAGGGCTGTAGACACAAAAAAATGGAACGGATGAATTGCTCAAACAGCTTGTGAAGAAAGATACTATCGGCTTGTATGAAGCTGGATTACAAAACTCGAGACAACTATGAAGGTAAATAGCACGGAAGCAAGTGGACAATTTATGTGGATCACAAAATGCAGAGTGCATTGGATAAGCTGTTGACCCTTAGTCTTGAATATGGGAGGACATTTGTTCGAATTCAGGTATGATCATCGACATTCTGGTTTTTCATTATCTGGCTAATTCACTGCACGTTTAAGTGGAAATGGTTCTTTAACAATCATAATGAAATCACAAACGATTTTCTCTCTACTCTGACCAATAATCCCAGTTAACGTTACACAATTTATTTTATTTTGTAGACTGGAGAGGCACAAAAGAAAAGTGGATATAAAAAAAAAAACAACGAAAGGCAGATCTGAACGTTACAATTCTTTCACCGAACTCAGAACGCTAACAGGCACAAAAATAGATTAGTCGATAAACACCTCGAGTAAAGTCTCATCCATGCAGTTCTTTCGACAGTATCACGAATTAGTTCTCATAACAAACGCGTAATGAGAGATACATCATTCATCAGTTCTAGTAGACAGATCATTTTCGAGATCCTAGATTTACAGTGAATGACGAAATCACATTTTGACAAGGGCAATGAATTCAAGGATCCAATGCATGATATGCTGTTGGTTTGGAAGACAAGCATGTTTTACTTGTGTTAGGACTGTATAGATACGTACTAAGGATATACCTCTCTGGTAATTGCAAACAAACCATGCACTCTGGAGTAAATATTTTTAAAAAAAAATAAATAAAGATATTTATACATTCAACAGTTGCGGCTAACGGCTTTCTTGACAGTCGACTCACCGAGACCCCATGTTCGGTATGTAATAATAATGATAATTCCGTGTGCTCGTAATAACCTGGTGATAGCGTTTCTATTGGCTGCGTATTCCGCTCCTGTTATAGGCGCATTAACTTAACCCGGCATTCCTGCCGGGTAAAGGGGACCTACGGTTCAACGTGGAATCTGAAACCACGGAAACGTTCTGGCGTACTTCACATTACACAGCATGATATGCTAGAGGGGAAGGTCGTGTTAAGTGCTTATAAAAATCCCGCCGAGACAGGGATCCGAACCGAGGACCTTTCGATTTCCATTCAGACACCTTAACCACTGAGCAATTACACCGCTCTTGTGTTGCATGTGAGAGGATTCTATGAAGGGTGTAACTTTATCAGGCCTGGTATTGATACTTAGAGTCAGTTTATTAATAAAGTATTAGATCATTACATATTTTAATTAAAATGTATACCATAAAGATGCTGTTTAATAATTTCATGTGGTTTAAAAGAACTGGTCCCTGAGTTTCTTATCGGCTGCAAAGTTCAACACTATCATAGCCACCTAACTTTCTTCAACCTGGAAAATGAGACCAACAATTAAACGTGGTATTTCAACCACGAGAGCCCTAATATCTCCACATTAACAAATCAGAGCTTTGCCAGAGGTGAAGGTCAAATTTAAGGCTTGGAAAATTTAATTTAATTTAATTACAATGGAGCACACGCTCCGGAGGCAATTTCCCTACACACCCAACTTCCCCCTATCCTACACTCACCTACATTTGCCCTCTACAAATTTTAACTTTAAATTCTTTTAACGTTTTCGGTAGGTTATTCATCATTCCCCTTGGTAACTCATTCCAATCCCTGACACCCTTACTTAAAAAAGAAAATCTTTCCACACCCTTGTTCCTTAAATCGAGTGCCAGCTTATGGTCATGGTCATCTTTTCCCTTCCATGAACTACTTTTCATACCTACTGCAATATCTTTCCATGCCTCATCACCAGTATATGCCCTGTACACTCCCATGACCCTCCTCATCCTCCTCCTATCTTGCAATGAATCCCATTCCAGCTCCTTTATCATATCTGTCACTAATTGCATTCTGCGATAATTTCCAGAAACAAATCTAGCAGCCCTTCTTTGCACCTTCTCCAACTCCTGTATTTGATACTCAAAATGTGGGTCCCATACTACACTACCATATTCGAGCAATGGTCTGACCAAAGTTTTGTAACCCAATTCCTTTACTTCTCTGGTGCATCCCCTCATCACTCTCTCCAACAAGTGCAGAATTTTGAAACCTTTTCCTACCACCTGTCCAATGTGTTCTGTCCAGTTAAACTTGAAATGCAAATATCTTGAAATTAAATTTGATAACAAGTCTTCAGCAAGCAATTCTTTCCCTACCTTATATTCATAATTAACCTTTTGTTTTTTATTTGTGTATCTAATTAGCTGACTCTTCTTTGCATTTATTTTCATCCGGTTCATTAGTTTGTACAGTAAGTTCAGCTGAAAGCGGGGGGAGTTCAGATTCAATTTAGTTGTTACATTCATTCAAAAAATATGTTGATCTTAGTAATTTACTTGTTTTTTAGTATAGCGCCATTCTGCCCGTAGCTGACGCAATACCAGTGTTTTAGGAATTTCAACTTAGTGTACAGTGTTAACTAGCTCTCTTGAGGTTTGCTACAATGATAGGAACTTAAGCCGGAAACCATTTCAGTATCAACCTATCCGTTAAATTATTCACTAATTTATGATTGGTCACTAGATTTCTGCAGTGTTAAATAATTGCATGATTGTATGACAAGTAGAAGTTTTTCACCACGAATTAATTAATCGAATTAATTTGGGAAAGCAATGAAAAATTTGAAATTTCTATTACTGACGATTGTCGTCCAAATTCAGATTATAATTTGAATTTAGCGCCTAACAGAATTCAAATGTTGATAGCTCTTAATGATGTGCGGAATTAAGTACTAACCCATCTCAATCTTCCGTGCTCTATTATTAGTTATGAAGAAATGAGTGAAGAACCCGGACGAAGAAAGATACATCAGTAATTTGTAGAGACAATATTGCAAATTTCGTAACACATACGTGTCTAAAAATGCACTTAGGCATTGAAAAATGAGCGACAATGAAGCGCTATCGATATGTAGGGTATTCTAGACAGCGGAACTTTTTTTGTAACTACGATTTTGTAAATATATATGCGAGTATATATGTTAGGCGCAAAGCCCGAAGATGCTCATTGAGCGAAAAATAGGACCAAAAGGCGTACTGGTTTCTTGAAAACGACCTCACCACGTTATTCGCGTTATGGCTTTTTAGAGCCTTGTAACGCGACGGGTAAAAAGAATCATATATATTAAAATGCAGCCTGGACCGATTCGTGTTAGATACTGGTAAGCAACAACGTGTTGTGTTCGTCTTCAAAAAACCAAAACGCGTTGTGGTGGGGTTTTTGTTTCGCTCAATGAGCGTTTTCGGTCTTTTAGTCTAAGGCAGTGTTTCCCAACGTGGGGCCCACGCCCCACAGGGGGGCAATTTGGTTTTTTAGGGGGACAATTTAGAAATTGACTTGATACGACTTTACCGCTTTCTCTTCGGGTTATTTAAATGCAATGCTAGATATAGGTACAAAATATAGCAAAAAGGCAAATTCTTAAAAGGATCACACTAAATTTCCATAATAAATCTTTATTAAAAATCTTTTGAATTTGAATTTTAGTATTTCATTATGTTTTTTTTAATTTTACTTAGTGTGTTTTATGACAATATTAAAGTGTTTTCTTTCAAAAACCATCCTATATCAGTTTCTTTAAGAACAAATAATTTTTTTATTAGAAATTATATATGGGGGGGGGGCAAAAAAATGTTAAAAGTGGGACATGACCTAAAAAAGGTTGGGAAACACTGGTCTAAGGTATATATTACATAAAATAGCATAGATTACTGAAAAACAACTGAGTGCACATGTTATTTCCTGAACAAACAATAAAATACAACTTCGTAAGTCTAGAACATTTCGTAAAGACAGAAATGAATCTTGATTAGGTACAAAGAAACAAGACGCCGCTGATATGGCTTTAGACGCTTACTTTAACATTATATAACCGCTTATTGGAAAAAACGAGAGATACTTTAACGTTCGTGCACGGCATGTTCTGCCACAGACCATTCTGTGAGGTAATGACGTATCTATATAATAACAGGGTCTCTAGCTGGCTGTAGTCGGGCGGGTAATGGCTTACAAATTATTAGTCGGTTTTCTCTGTCAACGTGGGACCTGAATGAGGAAACTTCGCCTGACAGTAAATAGGGGTTCGAGAAGCCTCCAGCAGGCAAAATCTCCAAACAGCACAGTGATAGTGATAGTGACACCTGACACAGCCTTGCCGGTCACTGTGTGACTGGAATGAGTCGGCAGGGTGCCATTTACTCTACTTAAACCTGCGAGGCATGTTCCCAATAGAGTTCGGGGTCACAGAGGCCATGTCTGATCTTTACCTCCATTTACGGATGGAGAAAGTTTCTCGCCTTAAAATGGGACACCTAATACAAGATTGCGAGTGTGTCACTTTACAGCAGCTGTGTAAAATTACATTCTAGAGCTTACCTATCGCCGGATATTATTCCTGGCTGAAGCAATGCTTTTCTGATATTATCCGCGGCTGAAGCAGAACTAACTTCTTTCGTTGGTACCGGTTGTTACGACACGTGTTCTGACACACGAACAAGACCATTAATATACATGTACAACACAATACCAGCGCCGTCATTAGTCTACGTCACGTTACTAACTAGCAAAACACAGTAACCGGTGGTGTACATAAGCAGACAAAGGTAATCCTGCAACAGACGAATATAATACAATATTTATCAGGTTATTCATAGGCTAAAGCTTTTCCAGTCCGCTTTGCGTCTCATGTTCCAGAATTTGCAGTTAACCACTTTTAGTCCTACCTGGTGATAATTATAGTTCATTATGTACTTAGCTTTAATAATATGTAAAAATAATTAGCGAAGCCAGACCATTTATCGTGAATGCGAAACGATAACATCTGTCTCACATGCTCTTTCATTCAGCAACATTCTAGCCGATTGCTTTCCCGTACATAGATACAAATGCCTAATAGAATGTGGTAAGGTTGGGTGATAAATAATTGTTAGATTAATAATAATGCGGCGTATGGTAAGCTTTACTTTGTTTCTTTACGACAAATGTCAGTGGTTTATACTGAAGAAATTCTTGCGCCTGCAGTAAATCGATATTTTCATACTAATGAGATGAGAAAAATGATTTCTTTGTTTGGCGTTTGTAGTATACGAATGCTGCAGTTAAACTCCAATAAAAAGCACTAAGATAGTGCAGTGACGCAATGGAACAGTGGAATAGATCACAAAACCTGTCGTCGTAAACTGCAGAACAAAGCGGGAGAAACAAATGGTTATCCTGTTTCATCTGACCTCCATTTGTTGGTGTCTTCATGTATACATGTGTGTAGGTGAATACGTAATTTTTATGTATGGATATTCATTTAGAAAGTACGGGATTCTTGATAATTATCAAAACAACAAATCTTTTTTATAGTTTTATATATTTTCTTTTTTACGTTGTGTCGATCAGATATTTTACAAATCATGGAAAATCGATCAACCTTTCAAATGCTAAGGCGTTTAATTTGATGAGATAGAAAATTTGAAGCAGTGTTGCTGAGTAGTAAGATTCGAATATTATGCGAAGATGCATTAGTTCGACCAGTTAATACTGTGTATTCAGCTGTTTAAACGCTCCTGTTTTTGTAGTATCAAACACATAATCACTATTATTCAATGAGAAAGAATCAATATGATGTGACTCAACATCCGAAAATTTAGTGGCGTGATCTTCTTGAGCTTTATGTTGCCATGCGGTTACCATGGAGGTAGTACCCCCCTCCCCCCTCCTATAAGAAATCTCTTCGGAAGATAAAATGTGGTGGTTTCGTGTTGCTTTACACAGTGTGTGTTCGAATGTGTTACTGCAGGTGTGGATGACTGTGATAATGTATGTGTTCAGTATTGAATGTTGTTTGTGTGGGTTGAAATGAAAAATGAGAAGGTAGAGGGTGAAGCACGGTTCTGACCCATTCAGGCCTACTCTCCAGAAAGACACCAAGGCCAGCAGGCTTAACGTCCCCGTCCGACGGACGAATCACCATCAAGAGTACCGTATTCACTCACTCACTACACAATACGGAAAGTTTTGAGATTTAATTCAGTACAATCTGTGTGATTAGGAATTGTGCACCACCCTCTCTCCTAACCTGGTGGCCAAGCACTGATGATGAAAATTCATTCCTTCCACCACCACGACTGAAACCAGCTAACCCCGCGTCAGCGACGAACACAATCCCGGTGCCGCACCCAACAGAGCCAAGGGTGGGCACTGGCCTGATCAAATGTAAAAATGATTTGTATTATGCGCAAACAAAATAAATCACGCAGCACAAAGTGTTTTAGAAATAATAATAACACTAACGTCAAGAAGGGTTTGAACTATTACAATAATTACGAGAAGAAAGGAAGGTACAAAAGGGAAGTAACACAGTAAAAATACCCTTTCAGAATCTAGTAACATTAAACGCTGATACAGGATTGAGGATGAGTTTCCTCAAATTATAGAAATGGAAGTTAGCGCTGTACGGACATTGCTTGGTCACTGGGGGAGGACATAGGGGTATAAACTATGTTACAAAACTTTGGTCAGACCATTTGCTTGAATAGTATGTGACCCACATTTCGAGTATCAAATACAGGAGTTGGAAGGGGTGCAAAGAAGGGCTGCTAGATTTGTCTCTGGAAATTACCGTAGAATACAATCAGTAACCGATATGATAAGAGAGCTGGAATGGGATTCATTGAGAGACAGGAGGAGGGTGAAGGTTCATGGGAGTGTACAAGGCGTATATTGATGATGAGGCGTGGAAAGAAGCTAGTGTAAGAATTAAAAGTAATGCATGGAAGGTAATAGAAGACCATGACCACAAGCTGGCACTGGATTTCAGGCACAAGGGTGTGGGAAGATTTTCTTTCGTAAGTAAGGGAGTCAGAGATTGGAATAAGTAATCATCATAATTTATTTATAATTTATCAAAAACGTTAAAACATTTTTAAAGGCATTCGACAACAAAGGCCATACAGTCAGCTCAGTGTGATTATCATAACTCTTACAGCGAATCAGTTTCGTCAATGCGTTGCAGCTTCTAAGTATGGACACCAACGTACGGACACAACATTAACATACACAACACTTAAACACTCATGCCCTCGGCCGGACTCGAACCGGCGGCCTTCGGCACGTGGGGCCAGTACTCTAGCCCCTACGTTACCGAGGCTGGCGTTGAAACAATTTAAAGTCGAAATTTGTAGAGGTCATAAGTAGGTGGGTATAGGAAAGATGGAGGAAATGGTTGTGTAGGGAAAATGCTACCGCAGGGTGCGCACCATCGCAGTTAAATTAAATTAATAAAAAAATGAAGCCTTGACTCATCATCTTATAAAATGTTTTCTTAATTACGTAAAGAGAAGTAATATTTACAGATCAAATTCTGAACAAATTAGATGAAGAATTATTTAAAAAAAAAAAAGAATAAATACGCTGGTTAATTTGTAGATAGAAGGTGCAACTGAAAGGAATAACCGTATACGAAGACAATGATTACAAAATATGAAGTGTCTAATTGATGACATAACATGTTAATGCTATATAGTGATTAGGACAATAATAGATGGAGGATTGCAACAATCGAGTCGAGAAATTCTTGACGAAAAAAATTACGCAACTGCATGCGATTACAAAGCTGGTTATCAAACAGTAATCGGGTTAACAAGAATAAATTACGTGAAATGAATTAGAGTGTGCTACCAACTTATTCATTTCGAGACTCGCTGTAATAACAATGTGGAACATTATCCCCTTGTCCGCTGGCGTAACACAGATGAGGTCCATTTGTCTGTATAATTGCATTGTGCAGATGCCGGTAGCAGCAAAAAAGGAATAAAGTGAGAGGGGTGATGTTGCAAAAACATTCGTCGCAATAATTTTGAAAGTCTTTTCGTAATGTTAGAGGTGATTGAATGTGAAGCGAAAATCAATCGTTATATTGGTAAACCATGAACAATTTTTAGAGGAAGATAATAGTACGTATTCAAACATATTGGGCGCAAATTAGGCAGCATTAAAAAACAGAAATCACCCGTGTGAATCCGTAAAAATGCATGTTGATACCCACAACGAAGATATTATTTCAAAACTTAGCACAAAACTGTGATAAAAAAACAATTAATATTTATGAAGTTTAACTTATTAAAATACCATAATATGCTGAGAATATGATGTAAAATAGTTCCGATTTTATATACAATTGTTTGTAATTATTATTAATTACTTGCAGTCTTGACTGTTTCATTTGAAAGATATTATCAGGTGTGAAGGCGACATTTGCTATATTTTAGTTCAAATTTATTCATTTAAAATTGTTTACTGCCTTTGAAGTGATATTCATTGATACCTTTAAATTAACTGTATTAGTATTTTGAATGTAGCATAAGTGCCCGATTATAGTGCTGGCCAGAACAATTGGCGGGTCTCCTAGAATGCGCCGTTGCCAAACCACGCGCTTAACAGTTGTATTCACCTTTTTACTTGAAGTAATAGTTTATACTGTATTTTAAATAATTTATAATCGAAATTTTGTGATAAAATATTGATTTATGTCATTTCGTTAAGAAAGTTATGTTCGTGTAAATGCATTTGATATAACTGAAGAATACTTTCTCGAGAAATTAAGAAAACGTATTGAATTACTCTTCTTTATTTTATTTGTGGCTAAGCACGTATTAAATTTTATTTACAACTAAAATCAAAATTATACTTTGTTATCCTCTGCACTGAAAAACTTGCAAAATTGACGACAAAATTATATATATATATAGACTATAGAATTAAAATTGCTGTATACCAAAAATGTATATGTAGAAAAGAAGTATGGCCACTGCAGTTCTTTTTATAAAAATCAACCATAATAAAAGTAAGCAAAAATGTTATATTGTCATCATGAATATTATTAGAAAGCCAAATGTTTTTAAGCAAAATTAATAATATCCAACAGTAATATCGTAACTTACTACCAACAATAAAACAAGTTAAATATGAGTTTGGGGTTTTAAATAACATTAACACAGCAAATGTTTATAGTATCTTAAACTGTTAAGTACAAGCTATTAAAGTTGCTCAGTAATTGATAAGTTTATTGCGTAATATGTTAAATGTTCTTTAATACCTTACTTGTCATTATTCATCTCCATCAACGCCTTCTTCTTCATCATCATCATCTTCCACTTCTTCGCTGCTCTCGTTCTCTGTCGTTGAATCTTCGTTGAGGTTGATTATAAGAGGCTCGATTACATTATCTCGGACCACTTCCTTTTCGAAATCTTCTGTTTGCAGTTTTTCGGTATGGTAAACACATTTCTGCCACTGTTCGACGGTGACGTTTTCCAAGGCTTTATGCAACAAACGTTCGACATCGGCGATTTTGAAAGTGTTGTTTTTCTCCGCCACTTCTCTTTTGACTTGGGCCCAAATGAGCTCTATCGGATTGTACTGGCAATGATAAGGGGGTAATCGGACTACTTCATGTCCTCTTTCGTTTGCAAGTACATCCAACTCATACACCGGTTCTTCTTTATTCATGCGAACCTTCTCCAGCATCTCAGCTCTAGTCTCCGTAGGCAAAAACGAAATTTTCTTTTCTGTTAGCCAAGCAGCTATATCAGCTTTCGGCGATTTGGTTGTTGGAGCTCGGTTTATCACTGCCGAATGATATTTGGCGTTGTCCATGACGATGATAGAACCTTCCTCCAAAAAATTCAAAAATCTGTTGAGAAACCAATCTTTAAACGTCGTTGTATTCATTTCTGAGTGATAATCTTCAGATTTGTTGGTTTTGCTGCATCTGTAGACCAACTTACTTTCCTGGAGAAAGCCTGTCTTTGCTGAACCCGCATGCAAAACAATTAGCCTTGCCCCTTTTCCGACAGGTACCTTTAAGCCCCCACTTTGATTTGAATTCTGCCAGATATTTTTTAAAGAATGGTTCTGAGTTACCCAAGTTTCATCTAAGTAAAAAATGGGTCGCGTGTCACCTGAGCTACGAAGGGAGCTCATTTTCCTCAAAAATTTGACTCTTGAGGACACTAAGTCGTTTCGCTCAAGCAAAAATCGCCTACCATCATTCTGACGCCTGTATTTAAACCCTATATTGTTCAATATGCGTCTTACAGATCGTGCAGATCCTGTAAAATTTATCTTCTCTTTTAATATTTTTCTTAATTTTTCTGAGGTAGGGTACTCACCACGGTCGTAAAATTCGTGTACTGTTCTCCTGACAATGTCCCTGTCAAAGTCGTTAAGCTTTGTTATAGTGCTGTATTGTTTCACATTTTTCTTTGGAGAAACAAACGTAGGCGATTTTCCCTCACGACACACTCGCTGGACAGTTCTCAAACTAACACCACAAGCTTCAGCGCAAATAGCCTGTACATTCCCTAAATTTCTTCGCAATATGGTTGTTTTTTTGCGGTAACAAATCACTACAGTTTTTTATTTCATTAACATCAAGTACGTCCATATTTTTCAAGTCTTTTCTTACCAGCGTACATGTAGAAGACAAAATTTCACCATCATTGTCCACAAGGAGTTTGAAATATTTATATACACTGTGAATGATAGATTTACTCTGCCGGCGAAACTCTGTTGTCTTCTTCAGCCGCGGTGGTTCTGCTGTCGATGACGTGCGTCTTGTTGGAGTCGTTAGTCCGGAAACACCTGGAGTAGGAGAATAAGTCTCTTCCTGACTATCCATTTTTAGTAGCACGATTCTCTTGCTAAATTACCGTTATTACAATTTACTGCACTTTTTGTTCGGTAAAATTAGGACACTAAATTACTGTAATTAATAAATAACTAAAACGAATTATTTAAATCGCAAAACGCTAAAATCAAAATATTCTCTCTCGAGCAAGCTCACCCTCACACTGACACAAACTCCGATTCACAGGTTCACACATTTTTTGTGTGTTGAAAGGGAGGTGGAAGGTTTGGGGTGGGCTGCCGCTTGGACTAGGCAACACAGGCCGCACAGCGTTGCAATTTTCAGGTGATAGAAAGAGAGCGCATCGCGAGTTTGTCCCCAAGTACGGCAACAGCGCGTTAACACTGACCCGCCAATTCTTCTGTCCACAGCTATAGTATGCTACTATTTGTTGATGACATCCTGTTAGCAGAAGAGACTGAGGATACTGAGAATTTGGCATCAATAAAATACTGAAGGAAGATCTTGGACTAAATATAAACCAAAGAATGACAAAAGTGATTAAATGTAGCGGAAGTGATAGCAGTAATAGTAGATTAATTATAAAAAGAGGATCGGATGCAATAGAAGAAGCAAATGGATTCTGCTACTTAGTAAGTAAAGTTACAACTGTTGGCCGATACAGTTACAATGTAAAAACAGAATACCATAACGAAAACCGCCTTCATGAGAATTCTTTTAGTTTCAAATATTGATCTAGAACTAAGAAAGAGCTTTTTAAAACTCTGTGTGTGGAGCACTGCATTTTATTTTAGTGAAGCATACACTTTAGGAATACCAGAAAAAAGGAAAATTGAAGCATTTGAAATGTAGGGCTATAGTAGGATTGTGAAATTTAAGTGGACAGATAAAGTGCGAAATGAACATGTTTTGGAAATAATGGGCGAGGAGAGAAATTTATGGAAGAATTTTACACAAAAAAGAGACAGAATGGTAAGTCGTTTTTCAAGACATGCGGGATTGATTAATTTGTTAGTGGAGCGAACAGTCGAAGGTAAGAACTGTAGAGGAAGGCAAAGACTGAAATATGTGAGACATATAATAGAGGATGTGGGTTGTAAAGCGTGTGTTGAGAAGAAAAGTTTAGCGCAAAATAGGAAGAAATTGAGGATTGCATCAAACCAGTCAAGAGAAAAAATAAACCATCTAGCGACCGAAAAACCTACAACTTTGATAAATATTGACTCAAATAAAGTAATTCGTTCGATCATTTTTACTAGGTCTCGGACATTTCGCACTTTAGATTCCGTATCATCGTAGAAGACGTTCGAGCAGCACACTTAGTCAAGTGACTAGCTACGAGCTGGACAGTGATGTAAGCCTAGGAAAGCTCTAATTAGTCCACTAAGCTTGATGTAATTTGGTCACTGGGAATGAAATCCCTCTGTGAATAAGGCGGCCGGAGCAAGGCAACGAACACACCGTCTCCACTCTAGGTCAAAGGTCCTGAAAGGGAATATGTAGCTCTACCTCGTAAATCGCACGCCAACGCCCTCAGAGGACTGATTTTTATCGTTGCGCAATCGGAGCGAAACGAGTTAAAGTTGCAATTAGTTTGTGAACTGCTTTTTCACATCGTTAGTATTCATTATTCTGTTTCCGTTCCTCCATCCGACTCGGCTTGTGAATACCATATAAACAGGCAAATGCGAGTTGAACCTCACACAATTAGGATTCCGTAGTCTAATGGTCTTAATAAATATTTCGTATATGGTGAGCCAGAAGGCAATGACTTGGTACAAAACTCAAAGCTTGAAACGTTTTCATGAAAGGCATCGTATTTCGTTCCACGATTCCAGATGCCACTAGCACCATTAGTACGGTAATTCAGTTCACCTTTCCCCGTTTTTCTCGAAACTTACAGTTAGAAATCATATTACATTTAAAAGTTTTCAGTATTAGGTGATAAATACAGTATATCATTTATATTGGGGACAAATTTCAAGTTTCAATAGCGCGTTCAGTTAACAGAGGCGACTCAAGGTCAGCCTGCTCTCTCTCTCAACTGCCCTACAAGTCAAAGGGATGATCGTCACTCTCCTATCTGGATAAAACGTTCAGCTCGGAGGGATAAGAAGAGATGTGAGTGTGAGGTGAGGAGCGGTGCCAGGGGAATATGACCTTGAGCCGCCAGTTTGGAGTGAACAGTTATACCTGGTAACATAAATGGTCTAAAATCGACCTATTTGACTGTCTGTCATGCCTTTATTTTCAAATGAAAACAAATATCTTACTTCTATTCTTAACGAGCTCTAGAAAGCTATACCTAACATTCTGGGGTAAAGAAATATTTTTTCAGATCCCTACAAAATTTAATTTTGAAAATTTAAAATACGATATTTGGTTTTGAGTACATAAATCACATAACAATGGTGTTCCAAAAGGCAATTGCCAAATTCTTTTCCGTTCCTTTCGCCCAGTCCTATTTCGCTCTGGCCTGGAGTGATTTGGGGAAACCATGTAAAACCCAAATCTGGATGACCGGAAGGGGATTCGAACCGGCGTCCTCCCGAATGCGAGGCCAGAGCGCTAACCGCTCACCCACCACGCTCAGTCTCTGGTCTCGCATTCGGGAGAACGCAGGTTTGCACCTCCGTTCGAGCACCCAGATTTAGGTATTACACGGTTTCCCCAAATCACTCCAGGCGAATGCCGGGATGCTTCCTTCAAAAGGCCATGACTGAATTCCTTCCCATCCCCTGCCCCCAGTCCTTTCCGGCGTCTAATGACCTCGAGCTCGATGAGTCCTAAGTCATAAGCAAAAAAACAGTAAGTTGTCCTGTTTCGACTCTAATGAACTCGACATCGGCGAACGGTAAAGATATAAATAAAAAAAAGAATAGACGAGCGTAATATCAGCCATAGGGCTGCATTTCCCGTTGGATACGGAATCATAAAACCCTCCTTCCCCAGAATTGTTGGTACACTAGTGACAGTATTTGAATGCGTCCCCGAAATCGCAGTACATAACGAACTAGGAATAAGCAATGTTTTCACATCATGCCGAAGCACAACTGTAATTGTTTAACGAATAGAAAGGTGCTGTAAAGAGTCAAAGTGTGCAACCGAGAGAGAGGATCAGGATGTGGAATGGGAGCGGCATTGGCACAGATGTGTTGTAAGAAGCTCTTAGTCCATTTCAACGATTACCGTTTACGTTCCACGACTAAACTATATTTGAGAATGCAGTTACGAAAATCAAGATTGCTAAAGAGGCGAGGAAAGATCAACTACGCTCTTGATTTTTTTTTCTCTCATTGTGTGATATTATTACACATTCCCGTAGTTTAAAAGGTTCAACTTATGAAATCGGTTGTATACGCTACTCAGGTTTGATTGCGTTCCTCTAATGAAAGAAGACCATTGTGACTTGGAGTCATTCAGTGTAACTGTTGTTTTTATAGATGTTAAGTGTATCCAAAACCCGTGTCATCCTATCTTCCACTAACATCTGTCCTTGAACGTAATCATCTATGTCCCAGTTTTGGACTCTGAACTATTTCCATGACTTTCTAAATGCCGTCGAACACACACAGTCAATATTATATTCTCACATTTATTTTAAGCATAGCTTGATACTGACTGTGTTCGTGATATAGTATAATATAATTTAGTTCGAAAGAACATATTGTCATAAACGAAACTAATTGTCACGCACGATGTGAACCTGTTTCATTTTGTAGTCTTGATTTCGTGTCTACTATTACTGCTGTGAATGCTAATAAAACCATCAGTGCATTCAGTATACGTAATACTGAGCCAGGGGGATCAGCTTTCGTCAGCATTTTTTTTATTAATGTGTTAAGGAAAAACAGTATTGTGATCTATTTCTTAAATATTGTATTAAGCTGTGGTGCAGTTTCTGTGGACAGTTGCTTCCATTAGGATTACGAATAGCCTAGGCCACCACAAGTTGCGATGTCCAGATACGATACTTATGGCATTCGCACAACTTCTATCAGAAGTTTGAGTGAATCTTATCTTCAGTTGCCAGCTCTGATCGCATACTGATTTACGTTCATTCCTTTTCTTATTCTGTGTTGCTTGATTTTTTTTTCAGAGTATCTCTTTTTTGCCTTCTCATGGTAGGATGGGAGTGGGGACAAGGAACGGGAAGGAATTCGGCCATGGCCTATTTGAAGGAAGCATCCCGGCATTCGCCTGGAATGATTTGGGGAAACCGTAGAAAACCCAAATCTGGATGCCCGGATGGACACGTTAACAGCTCACCTTCCACGCTTGGTCTGTAACTATGAAAACCTGAAAGTCTTACGTATCTTTGGAAGGCTACATTGTTGATTGAATAGTTTATTGACCTTGTGATTGGCATCAGTTCGATCATCAACCACTACAGGGTCTCTGTCGGTACTCCCTCAGTCCTGGATACTTTACATTTTGGAAAGAATTTGTTGGTTCTACTATTTCTATTTTCAACTATATCACTGAATTATAGGTGACAAAAAAATCGATTGAGGAGACGAGAAAAGATATGGTAAAAGTTGGGATCCATCCAGGTGAGATAGAGAATCTAAGACTGTTTCAAATTAAAATTGATAAACTCAAGGGGAAAAGCCAAGACTATCTGGTCTGAAGAAAGAAGGAGGAACCTCATTGAAAGAATGAAAAAATTCTGGGAGGAGAAGAAAATGCTAGCCAGTAAACCAATTGTTTTCCGTGTTCAAAAGTAGGCCAAAATCGAAAGAAGAATAATTCCTGATGCTTCATTGTGATCGGAATCCTACATTATTTGGTGCTGTTGTTACCTTCTAACTCGTTTTCTGCATCCTCATCTCGAGGTGGCGTACCGAGTTGTTACTGAAAAATTTCTTTCTAGTTTGTGGTCATAGAGGTGACCAGACTCCTTACTGTTAGCAGTCATCTAATTGACATGATTTTCACAATACAGATGTGTTCTGAAATGAGCTTAAGTGTACGGAACATTGTGCCGTAATGTACTGAATATCGTTATCGTTCATATTCAGCGGATAGCAGCAAACGAATGTAAGAAACAATACGATGGTTTAATGTAGTCTTCGCGGGTTTTCAAACTGACAAAATTTCCGTTCACACAACACGATGGTTAACTGACGTTCAGATCAAGGGGCATCCATGTGAAATGATTTATCATCAGGAATTATCCCTAAACTCTACAGTTGTTGCCTGTTGCGCTCTTAATATATCTTCTTCCCGATATTCCTACATCTCTCCTGCCTCTGGGTTGGTATTTGAGGATTTTTCGTGGGATCCAGTCCGTTTTCATCCGTCTATCCAAGACGTTCTGTAGTTTTCACAGTTTAGAGAACTGGTTTAACTTCGAGTTCTTTAAGGCTGTCATCAGATCTTCCTCTGTCGCGTTGTGTGTAACCAGCTGTTCTTCTCATGAACTGCACGCCGACATTCAGTTTCCGTTCATCACCTTTGCGGAGTGTCCAGGCTTCGCTGCCGTACAGTAGAGAAGCTGTAGGCAGGATGTTACATAGCCTGATTCTAATGAGCCGTTGAACAAGGTATGATGTGAAGGTGCTATTTATTATCCCTGTCACTTTCATGAAGTTTGTGATTTTTTTTGTTGCATATCGTTATCTAGAGTAAACCTAATACTTGCTCCATGGGCGTTTTTTGTATTGAAATTTTGGTTATCTTGTGGTCTTTACCGATGAAGGCCATAGCTTTGGTTTTAGTGAGGAAAATCTCCTAAAAGGTGAAACTCTATTTAGTACCTCACCCTTCATTCTCTTGACACACAGAGATCATACATACTAAACAAAAAACAAACACAAAAACCGATAATGGAGGAAGAATATTAATAAATTGCAAACATTAATGTTGGAAATCATTTGAAAATTGCCTCTAGTTTCCTACTACCCGATATCTGGATTTAAAAACACCCCAAAATGCTTTAATAGATGATATACCTTTTGGCTTTGTAATTAAGTCAGGTACAAACAATTTTCGAGCCAAACTTGATTTTGACTGTATTCCTACGCATAGAAGTAAAAGATAGGAGTTCAATTTGGCTACAATATTCTAGAATATACGTGTCGTAAGGGAACGTGCTAAAACTACGTGGCTCGGTCCAGCAGAGGGGGGGGGGGGGGGGGAGTGGGATGGGCTGGAAGGCTACGCTGGGCTACGTGGCGGGAGGGGGGTTCCGAGCCAGGCCATGTAGCTTTCCTTTCATAACATTTTTCACAGTGAAAATGGTGAACAGAACACACACCAGCATGTGAATATTTATTTCACTCAGTTAATTATCTTCGCATGTAATTTACAATACTCTGACAGGAGAAAACAGTACAAAATGTCTTCTGGAATGAAAAGGGGAAAAAGCTACGTGCTACGTGGTTTATGGACGCCCCTAAAAGCCTACGGTTTTACCTGTAGATAACTTGGAATATTGGACATAACCACTCTATTGTACGTGGATGCAACACGTCTCAGTGATTTTTTTTTTTTTCTGCTTAACGTCTCTTAAAAGCGAGGTCTTTAGACACGGGAAAGGATGGGGGCCAAGGAGTTGGAAGGAATTCGGCCATGGCCTTTTGAAGGAAGCATCCCGTCATTTGCCTGGAGTGATTTAGGAAACTATGGAAAACCCATATCTGGATGCCCGAACGGGACTTCGAACCGCCGTCCTCCCGAATGCGAGGCCAGAACGTCTCAGTGAAGTAAGCAGTAACCATAAGGATATTTAATGAAAAGTTGCAAATATATCTTTCACCAATTAACACACTAGCAATTTAGAAAAATCAGTTATTGGGCCACTAAAACCACAAAAAAATTATTACCTACAAAGTGTAATCCTTTAACGGTTGATCTTCGTCATTTCTTCCGTGGCTTCAGCGGATAGGCATTTGAGCAATGACAATACGTCGTCAGAACTTGGCAAGTTAGGATACCAATGAGAGGTAATTATGAGTGATTGTTTCTTATTGAATGGACGGTGTCAGAATGAGAAGTGAGAGTATGCGAGATGCATTGTGACGGGTGATTGCGCGAGCTCGCGAGGTACGCACGCGCTGCCAAATGAGATGGAAAGCGGTGCAGGCCGGTCGGTGGTGAGCAGATGTGGGGCAGTGACGCAAGCAGAGTGGGGTACCTCGGACCCCGGGGCCTGGCGCAACGGGCCAATGCGTGGGAGGCCCATCAGCACCTCACCCCAACAGTCAAAGACCACAACTAAACGTCTTCCCTATAACGTATGTCGCTAAAATACCTGGTGCTACCAAAAGACTTGTGATCGATATAATGAAGGCAATATGTGCGGAGTACAATCACATCATACAGAAAAATTCACATACTTTTCTACCGAGCTTGGTGGGTGAACGGTTTACGTTCTGGCCTCGCATTCGGGAAGACGCGGGTTCGAATCCCCGTCCGGGCATCCAGATTCGGGTTTTCCATGGTTTCCCCAAATCACTCCAGGTGAATGACGGGATGTTTCCTTCGAAAAGGCCATGGCCGAATTCGTTCCCGTTCCTTATCCCCAGTCCCATCCCGCCTCTAATGACCTTTGCCGTCGACGAGGCGTATAAAGCAATAAGTTAAAAATAGTTTTGGGACATATTACAAGCGCTTTATTTGTGTCCTTTACTGATTCTGCAGGTATCAAGTCGATAATCAAGTTCTTGCTACAGTTGATGCAGCATGACCCTATCGAACTTTTCAATAAAATAACTGTTTAAAAAAACATAAAAACCGCCTTCAAAAAAAGCACTAAAAATTTTAAAATAACTTTATACCTTGCTTAGGAAAAAGTAAATCTAAATAGACAACATTTTACATTACTTTCATTGAAATTTTGACATTCATTAGTTATTTTTGGAGTCGGTGCCAGCTGTCACATCGCGAAGAATTAATTACTGAACTTCTTTTTTGGCGTTAGAGGTGAAACGGGTAGTACGAACAAAAATTCCCAATATTTTACAGCATGTTGTGAGGCAGATTGTGTTACTGTGGGAGACATCTTAGGGAAACAAATTAATAGTATTTTAATCTGTGGCTTGGCCTTATTGGTCATCCAGGAATATCTCTGGCGCTACAGTGTCAGTTGGTAGGTTGCATCATGAAGTAAACGATTTACAGAGTATAATATCGGCGTATCATCTGTATGTTTCAGTTTTGTTGAAACATGTTTCTAGCATTAATTGTAGGTAAGCAGTAACATGATTTTTTAAGTATTATTGTTATTCCTTATTGTTTTTATCTTTTTGTTTTTCTTGTTTTCGCTGGCACCGACTCCAAAAATAACTAATTAATGTCAAAATTTCAATGAAAGTAATGTAAAATGTTGTCTATTTAGATTTACTTTTTCCTAAGCAAGGTATAAAGTTATTTTAAAATTTTTAGTGCTTTTTTTGAAGGCGGTTTTTATGTTTCTTTAAACAGTTATTTTATTTTTAAATTTTTAGTGGTATTATACTTTGTTTAGTATTTTAAATATGCCGCAGCAGTTCCCATTTTGCGAACTTCCTGGTAGCTCAGAGATCAAAGCACTTGCTTTCAAAGAAGAATTATGTCTTTATATACCACAACCACTTCCAGAACGGGTTAGGGCGTTCTGTTAAGGAATGTCAGGCTATGTTTCGATCTTATCATAACATCTGTTAAAGCTGCTGCTCGATAACCGAAACATGTAACATCTGGGCATTAATACATACCACATACAGAAATCTCTCTGGAATATATCTATTTGCTCCGGCATCACACAAAAAATATAGATTTTTAATTGGTGAAAGCTTGGGATCAAAGTTGAAATCTGAAGTACATGTTGAGACATTACGACATTATTTTATAAATATTAAGCCATGACTTAAAAATAGCTTAATTGATTTTGACGGAATTTAAAACTGTGGATATTTTGTAAAGAACATTGGAAATTAAAAGGGGTGATGGTAAAGGGGAAGAGGGATTGAGCTTTTGTATACCAAATGTAGACTGCCTTTTCTGATTGATTTAAAGTATACGTGTGTAAATTTCTATTGATATCAGATAAATCTGTAGGTATGCATAAAAAAAAAAATTAAGCAACCTAATTTAAACAAAATTGTTCTGTATGTTTTAAAGTATATGTGTGCAAATTTCCTTCAGAATCGGAAAGAAACTGTAGATTAAATGATGGAAAGGAAGGAGCGGTGTTTGGACTCTCGAAACCAAATGTAGACAGTATATTTCTGTTTGTTTTGCAGTATACATGTGCATACTTCCTTCAAAATCAGAAAGAAACGGTAGTTTTGTATAAAGAACAGTAATTAATGGGGTAGAAAGGGGGATAGGGTTTGCATTTTTGTGAAAGTTATGTGGACAGTATTTTTCTTTTTCTATTTGTTTTAAAGTATACACATGCGAAGTTCCACCGATTCGAATCAAAATGTGGGTTTTATATAAATATTAAGGGATGGGGAGCTAGGGTAGTTTTTTTTATTTTTTGGTCAGAGATCTTATCCATAAAAAAATTACATATATATGTGCCAACTTTAATAAAGATCGGTCAAATGGTGTCGACTGTAGCTTTCTAAAAAGAAATTAACAAAAATCGAGGGGGTGGAAAAGGGGAGAGGGGTTCATTTTTTGCAAACCAAGAGTTGGCATCATTTTTCTCTTTGTTTTATAGTAAAAATTTGCTAAGTTCTGTCTAAACTGGATAAAAACTGAGGTTGTGTATAAAAATTAAGCAGTTTAATGGGGAGAGGGGGTGGTTTTTAGATCTTTTGGTCAGACACCTTCTTCGTAAAAAAATACATATAAGCATCAACTTTAATGGTAATCGGTCAAACGATTGCGACTGTAGCTTTTTATAAAGAACATTGACAAAAGTTAATGGGGTTGAAGGAGGAAAGGGGTTGAGCATTGGCAAACCAAATACTGACAGGATTTTTCTCTTTGTTTTAAAGTATACATGGGCAAAGTTCAATAAAAATCAGATAAGAAATGTAGATTTCTATAAAATTAAGGGGTGTAAAGGGAGACATGGGGTGGTTTATTCATTTATTTAATTTTTTTTGGTCAGAAACCTTCTCCATGAAAAATTACATGTATATGCCAACCTTAATGGAGACCAGTTAAATGTGTCGACTAGCATTGTATAAAGAACATTGGTAAAAATTTAGGGGGTGGATAGGGGGAGAGGGCTTCAGTTTTTTCAAACCAAAACTTGACAGTATTTTTCTCTTTATTTTTTACTATACATGTCCAAAGTTTCATCGAAATCTGATAAAAAATGTGGGTTTGTATAAAAATTAAGGCGTGTAAAGGGGAGAGGGGTGGTTTTTTTAATTTCTTTTTTCGTCAGTTACTCCATGAAAAATTACATGTATATGCCAACTTTTATGATAATCGGTCAAACGGTGTTGAGTGTAGCTTTTTATGAAGAACATTGACAATAACTAAAGGGGTGGAAGAAGGGGGGGGTTGCACTTTGGGAGACTAAATATTGACAGGATTTTTCTCTTTGTTTTAAAGTATACATGGGCAAAGTTCAGTAAAAATCAGATAAGAAATGTAGGTTTCTATAAAATTAAGGGTATAAATGGAAGAGGGTGGTTTTTTTATTTTGATTTTTTTGGTCAGAATCCTTCTCCATGAAAAACTACATGTAATTGCCAACTTTAATGGTGATCAGTTAAATGGTGTCGACTGTAGCTTTGAATAAAGAAAATTGGCAAAAATTAAGGGGGAGGATAGGGGGAGTGGGTTCAATTTTTTAAAACCAAAAGTTGAGAGTATTTTTCTCTTTATTTTTGGCTATATATGTCCAAAGTTTCATCGAGATCGAATAAAAAATGTGGATTTGTATAAAAATTAGGGGGCGGAGGGGGGTAGAAGGGGTGGTTTCTCAATGAAATTCATATGAGACCACTTTGGAGTATACCCTACATGTAATTGCCAACTTTAATGGAGATCAGTTAAATGGTGTCGACTGTAGCTTTGAATAAAGAAAATTGGCAAAAATTAAGGGGGTGGATAGGGGGAGAGGGGTTCAATTTTCTTAAACCAAAAGTTGACAGCAATTTTTCTCTTTATTTTTGGCTATATATGTCCAAAGTTTCATCGAGATCGAATAAAAAATGTGGATTTGTATAAAAATTAGGGAGCGGAGGGGGGTAGAAGGGGTGATTTGTCAATGAAATTCATATGGGACCACTTTGGAGGTATACCCTATCCACTAAAAAAATTTCATTTAAATCGGTTCAAAATTGGCGAAGATATCGCTGAACATACATACAAATAAAGAAAAATGGCAAAAATCAAGGGGTGGATAGGGGGAGAGGGGTTCAGTTTTTTTAAACCAAAAGTTGACAGCATTTTTCTCTTTATTTTGGCTATATATGTCCAAAGTTTCAACGAGATCGAATAAAAAATATGGATTTGTATAAAAATTATGGGGTTGAAGGGGGTTTATGGGGTGGTTTCTCAATGAAATTCATATGGGACCACTTTGGAGGTATACCCTATCCACTAAAAAAATTTCATTTAAATCGGTTCAAAATTGTCGAAGATATGGCTGAACATACATACAAAAAAAAAAAAAATACAGACGAATTGAGAACCTCCTCCTTTTTTTGAAGTCGGTTAAAAACACCGTTGATGCCAACTCGAAGTTTAGTAGGTTAAACACTAAATCTTTCACATTACACCGCACACAAAAAAAGCTTGTTGCTAGGTCAGGAGAGCATGGAGGCCGTGATAGGATTTGCTGGTCATCATCCCCACCACTACCAATCTCTCGCCTTCTTGTGTCACTGCTCATGAATGCGCTCTCCGGGCTGAAATTTTGATCGTGGCTGCAAAACGTTTTGAGTTTTTCTATATAACTGTAAACATCTATGACAATATGTCACATTATATAGCTACAGTAAATTACTTAAATCGCTTCAGTCATTTATATTAACTTATATTAACCCAATACCTATATCTATCATGAAGCAGCATCCCAAATGGCGTTATTGTCATTTATTACTTGTTGTTGGTGAGAGAGTATTCATGGTGACATGCTGTGTACTTCCTGGTGTCATGTTCCGTTTTGAAATCATAAAAGCTGTTGCTGAAACACATACACTATTAAAACAAGTGTTTATTGGCAGTAAATCAATAAATTAGCCCACAGGTAAAATTATTACTAGTAAAGTAAGGAATTTAAACACAGACTTTGTGTTTTTCGGAAGGTAGGCCTGAATATGCAGCTTTCCCCTTCTTTTATATCTCATCCTTAAAAATGAACATATACACGTATCACCGTCCATAGAAAAAAAAAACAGAAACACTTTCGAGCACAATGTGAAACTACCTCAGTTAAATTTCAAGACCGAGCGTGGTGGGTGAGCGCTAACTCTCTGGCTTCGCTTGCGGGAGAACGCCGGGTTTAAATCTTCGTCAGGTCATCCAGATTTGGGTTTTCCACGGTTTTCCGAAATAACTTCCTTCTTCTTGTTCCTTGTCCTCAGTCCTTTACCACCTTAAATGAATTCGATGTCAACGAGGAGTAAAAAAAAAAAAAAAAAAAAAAAAAAAAACCTGTCGAGCTAGCTATGCGGAAGTTAACGTTCAGATTTTATTTTTGAAATTTTTTAAAGTGAAATTGTTAGAACGGGAGACAACAGTTGACAAGGAATAAAAACAAATCAGCCATGACCGTTTTTTAAAGGATCATTCATTTGTAAATTAAAATATGCATGCATTGTCGAAGCGGGAATCTCATATTCTTTATTCCGAATTCCAAGGTCCATCATTGTTCTTCAGCCAACAGGCTCGATTTCAGCTTCGCGGAAATATCTGCAGATTCATCGTGACTCGAACTGCGGTCGTTCAATTCTTAATGAGTAGCTGGTAAAGAAAAAAAGAACAGCAGTACTTTATTGGACAGATAAAACAAAACTTCTATATTTAAAAAAAATTAAGTTAGTGCTGAACAGTAATACCTTCGATATTGCAAATCATGCAACTGGCAACGTATTAAGAAATTTGTTGTTGGGTATTCCATCTGCAGCAATGGTGTATTCCTTTACTAAACTTAGTGCCCCAATATGTTACAGGTACGAGAACGTACACAAACTTGACACTCTGGGACTGTACATTCTACAAACGAACTGGCTTCCAGTACAGTCAAGTACTGTTTTAGCAAACATCTAGAGACTGACTATGACGAAACAAGAATGGAAAAAAATGTGGCGTATGGGTCTCATTCTACAAGACATCGAAAACTCGCCAACCAGCCGTCTTTGATACAGAAATCCAATCCGCTGGACAACTGAACCACCTTGAAAGATAATCGAACATTAAATTTGACAGAATTCCAGATACTCCAAATATTTTTTCAATTTTTTGTGTTAGCATGCAGAGAAAGTATAGTAACCAAGCAAATCTTTATAACCGTCCAGCAGTTTAAACGTTTATCTTTATCCCTGTGATAGATTTCTGTGAGCGCTGTAACTGGAGTGCTAATGATCGAATTTATATGGAATTTATCCATCCTGATATCCTTAGGTATTCTCTGCCGCCATTGTTAAGTGACTTCATGATAGCGGCAGAGTTATTGACCCCAAAACATCGTGCTATAAAAACGTCCTCATTCAGCTATTTTCCCGGAAAAATTAAATTCTATATACAACACCGAGAAAGTCTCCATTCTCAGATAGTTTTTGTTATGTGTCCTCCATCTTACAACTAAACAAAATTCTGTTCATGATACAGGTGTTTTATCTTTGTTGAAGACATCTTCAGTGGTCTAGATAGGATATATTATTAGTCATTGATTGGTGTTTGTAAGAAAAGTTAAGTTGAGTTACTCTACTAGCTAATTATAGTTTTGCTTATGATTATATTCTAATATATTCTGTATCTGACGTGTGTTTCACTGTATTTTTCTCATGTGCTTTCGTGAAAGGACGACTAACTGAGCTTACACATCTTACGTTTCTGTGATTAACGTGTTTTTCACTTTTTTAGTCAAGTTTTTAACTATTTGTTTGAAATTGTTTGTTTGTGAACGTTTATCAACTGCCGGAAGCCAAAAAATAAAAAATGTATGTTTCCAAATAGCGTTTTCTGTGATTCCTTTGGTTATTAGTAACTATTTGTGTTGTTACTTTATTTTTGGTGTGCTTTTTAAATTATCTTTGAGTGTCTTGAATAGGGATTGGTTCATGATGTGTTTACATTCATTTAAAACTTTATTGCCTCCAATGAGAGCCTTTTGTATATGAATGTTTCTTTGGAATTCTGCAAGTACTTCTTTTAATATTTGTATGTATCTTTCTATACTAGTGGGTGTACGATTATTCTGTAGCAGATGTTTACAACATAATGGTTGCTTTACCTTTGTGCTCTCGAATGTATCTTATATCTAATTTCAAATATGCTGGTTGGAAGTCCAATATATTTTATATCACACTGTTTGCAGGTTATCTATTATATTTTTGACTGGTGTTATTTGTTTAAAAATTTATTTCTATTCAACCATTTTTGAACTGTGCTTTAGTTTCCAAAGGCAGTATTTTTTCCCATTTTCCAAAATTCTGTGTGTGTTTAAATATATTATGGCGAACCATTGTTTTATATCTTATTGCGTATGGTTTTGTTTGTATTGTGATCATTATGTGTTTATATGTGTTTTTATATATTTGTTCTCTAATTTAGTTTTAAGTTTATCTACAGTGTTGAAGCTATTCGCTGGTATCTGTGTAATATTGTTGAATTCCTTCGGATAGTTTTCCTTAAAACTATGTAACATATGCCTGAGTGCTGCCTGTTTGCCATTAAATGGATCATTGGATCTGTGGATCATTATCTCTGTATCTGTAGAAACAGTGTTTGTTGTGAAACTTTGTAATTATGTAATATAAGAAATGTAGCTGATTATTTGTTTCTTCCTCTATAGTGAAACTGATGTTTTCGTGTAAGTTGATGATGTATGTATGTATGAAATTCTTTTATGCTTGCTTCTGGCTCATTTAAAGGGAAATTATATCATCCACATATCTGTACCAATAAATTAGAATAAATTGTTTACTTGGGATGATTATATTGTTTTCTATATATCCCTGAAGATGAAAATCATATGGGATATTAGTTGGTAATCCCTTTTTCTGTATGAAATATTCATTATTGAATTCAAAATAATTTTGCGATATGATTGAACTTACTACAGCGATTTTTTCCATTATAATTATGTGTATTGTGAAGTTACTGGTTATGTGGTTCATTGCATTCCTGAAAACATCTTTTTTTATGTGGCTGTATTATAACTAATTTTGCACTGGGGGTCAAAGTTCCTGTGATCAGGGGAAAATATACTAGGACATGTGCATGTGTGAGCAGAAACGCCCGGACTGCCAGTTGGCAGGACTCAGGTTCGATTCCTAGTCTTGGTTTCCGGATTTTCCCCCAAAATCATTCCAAACAAAATCTGTGACAGTTTGTTAACACAGATCATCGCAAAATCATAATCATAACCATCCGAACAAAAAATGTCTTTATGTTGAAAAGTCTAGTATGAGAAATATCTTATTACTTCTTGTGTAAGTTTCTAGATTTTTTACTGTTGGTTTCCTTCAGGCTGAGTTCTTATAGCAAATGCTTAACGGAAGAGAGTGGTATTGCTGGGAGTATGATTCAGCAGGGCAGCTGACAAAGGTACCAGGTGGACGTTCGGAACCTTGACTCGCCAGTCATCAGGGCTGAAAGTGGAGCACAGTGCCCGGGATAATGGAACGTGGTAGGCGGCAGGCTAACATTAGCCACACACACCTTTCGCTATAAATGTGCGTTGCTTAATATTTATGGGTATGTAAATGGGTGCAAGGCATGCAGCGCGCGCTGGCCCGGCAAGTGCAATGAGTCGACTCATCGCTCCCTCCGTTCATTTTTTAACCTGATGGTAATAGCTTCATACACCTGTCATACACAGAGATTTACTAGCATAAATGATTGCTTACGAACTAGCCTGTTCTGCTGACCTTTGCGGGAAAGGTAAACAGGGCGATTTTCGATTTAAACGCCGGTAACATGTGAGATTCTGACCTAGCATACTGGTTAAATGAGCAAGTACTCTGTTTTTAAATATCTGCGTGAGTGTGAAGCTCCAGATCGTTAACAGTTTCACAGTGCTATTTTATTCATCGGAGTTCCGTTTATGATATCTCCTAATACCTCTTGACCACCCAGGGAGTTGGCATTGTCTGTAACTCCGGGATTCGGAAAGATTTTTTTTAAAAGTTTTCCTGACGTTTCTAACTATTTAATTTGTGCATGTCACTTCTCTAAACTGCTATTCATGTCCACATTTTCTATGACTCTCGTTAATTGGTTAGAAGCTGCAATTGAACAAAGGAAGTATTTTAACCTTGACTTTTTTTCAAGCAGAACTCAGATATTTAAAATTATTCACAGAATTTTATAAATGGGTGCATAGAAGAGATAAGCTCCTCGGCAATATGTGAAAAATTCATATTCTTATAATGCTCTCCTATACATACCTGATTTTGTTCACAGTATGTTACTGTAACAAAATGTACACTAGTTTTTGCATAATTTGGATTATTATTAGTTTTTTTATCTTTGATGCCCACATTGTCAGAGTTACCATTTTCTTGATATTAGTCTGATGTTATGATTTAACTTATTCGTGTTCTTTGAAGATAATAACTTCCGAATTTTCTGAAGTTTGAAGAGAAGCATGTGATACTACAAAATTTTAGGAATAAAGCAATTACCATTTACCTGTAAACTATACTTTTTAATGAGAACAAAGTTTTGTTTATTTGTTAGGAAAATATATGGAGGAACAAGTGATTTATGTGCTTCAGTGTATACCAGTTTATAGGTGAAATAAACACAGTACCGCATCACCTACGTAGACATTGCAATTAATTTGCATGTAAGTTTAGTACAGTTCTGCCTGTAAATGAACGAGAAGGAAATCAAACGTCATGGAGGCATCATTGTATCCGCCTGGAGTGATTTCTGGTAATCATGGAAACCCCGAATCTGTATTGCTGGACCGGGCACAGAGTCCGTGTACTACTGAACGTCCCGTATCAACGCTTGCTTAGCTTTACTTGGTCACAGAGTAGGGAAACTCACATGTGCAACATGTTTTGTTGCTCTGAATCCGTTAATCTTATGGCCTGCAGAGTAGTGGCAAGCGCTTCGTAATCGTCGATGGATCTAGAACGCTGTCGGGCATGGTTGGTTTTGAATGTCATATTCCTTTAGTCGCGTCATATGTATAGGCGACAACAATCGCATCGAAGCACGCGTAATACGGCCGTGAGAACACCAGTATCGGATTCAGGAACATTTTATTTATTTATTTTTTATGTAAAATTGCTCTTCTATCAATTTTGTTTCTTTCATTTCCTAGACTGCCAAACCAAATTATTTACAAACACATTTCATTATCATACCAGTTGTAGATTAAACTCACAGAACGTACGATAGACATTTTTTTTATTGGTGGTGTTTAGTTAATCAGCCTTTCTCTTTGGCATAGGTCAGTCAGCCTTTCTGAATCTTTTTCAACGGTGGATCCCTTGCCCAGGGGATCCGCAGGCCACGTGTTGGGAAACATTGACCTAGGTCACTGAAGTACGAAGACGGTGGTTCGAACACTAGTGGTGGAAAAATGTTCATCATTGGCTACTTGGCCAGAACGCTAAGAAATATGGTGGTGTATAGCTAATAATTACCACATTGCACGAAAGCGCCTGGATTAAATCCTGTATGTAATACCGGACAAAAAGGAACCGTCGAAAATGCTTTTCGTGCTAGCTGTCAAAACTGAAAGCAATGGAAACGACCGTATTTCTTATAAACATTGTCTAAATGGTAACAGCTAAAGCTTTATCCACTGGAACAGCGAACAACTAATTACAAAAGCAATGAACATAACCTAAAACTGGGCCAAAAATTGTTTATTTTTAATTTATTGCTATACGCCACGTCGGGGTAATTAGAAGCGCAAAAGAAGCTGGGGGCAAGGAACGGGAAGGAATTCTGCTTAGCTTTTTGAAGGAACCATCTTGGAATTCGCCTGTAGTGATCTTGGAAAACCATGGAAAATCAAAATTTGGAATACCGCATGTGTAATCGAAACCGCGTCTTCGAATGCGATGACAGGGCTTTACCGCTCATCCATCAAGATTGGTCAAAACATTTTAACCTCACACGAAAAAGTAATCTCAAGTAAATCCAGAAACAACAGTGTATATAGTACGAAGACATACGATGTTGTTGATGGTGATTCATACATCGGTTGGTAGCATGCAGTCAAATACTCATAAATGCTGGAGGAAGCAACGCTGAACTACCAATGTCAAATTACCCGGAACATGCTGTGGAGCGTTAATATACTGCGTACTAACGATTCGCCAAGGGGACCAATAATAACACAGAATTTCATCAACGGTTTGTCAGCTCGGGGTGACTACAGAAGATAAAAAATTACTTACAACAAAGGGGGAAAAAATTGGACATGATTTAAAAAAAAAACACACATACACACACACATAAAACAAACACACACACATATACACAAAACCATACTTTGCCTTATAACCATGCAGATAGGATTCCTCAGTGTATTTGTTTGATATTCATCTATTTATTAATGGATCTTCAAGCATTTGAAGTGGAGGACAATACATAAGAACACAAGCATACAACAGAAATACTAAGTACTCGTACTCTCAGCCGTACCCGAACCGGTGAACTCGGCACGTGAAGCTAGAACAGTAGCCCCTAGGATATGGACATGATATTTATAAAAGAACTGCCTCGGCATCCCCCTGAGTGAAACCTAAGCCGGTTCGTTGTGTTTGGTGAAGGTACTTTGTTGTCCGCCCCTGCGATGCTCAGTGAGACAGGGCTGTAAGCGAGCCGCGGGGCTCTGGTTACTGGCGACCGAGATGGCGATCTCTGCCAAGGCCGCCCGCCTCCGGCCTAGACATTTGGCCGGGCGCAGCAACTGGGGCCTCAGCCGTATCAAATCAAACGGGGCCAAGCACTCTCCCTCCGCCATTTGACTCACAACGCGATGCTGATTGCTCTGATTAGATACGCCCCGAGTTCAACTAGTGCTGTATTGCCTTACAAGTATTGCATAGACATTTCGTACTACAGTACTAACTCGACGGGGGAACCGAAGCCGTAGCTTCTTAACTTTTTTGTATCATTTCTCATATACAAACTTCTGAACAAGTTCAAATGGGCTGTTTTCAACTAGACAACCCACATCCCAGATCTGAATCCTCATCTTCATATTATATAAATTATTTTTGTGACGAGCCATCTTTCTCCCTTCATACTTAACCAAAATCGATAATCGAGGTATCATTTTAAAGATAAGTTCTCCGCTTTGGTAACAACATTAATTAAGGGAGGAAATTTTCCAAATTCAACCAGCAAATGGAAAAATTATGAAAAACTAAGGTCATGAGTATGCGATAGTTCCGAGTCAAGCGGCTAGGCTTCTCTGGCGCCGAAAATGAGCGATCACATTACCTCTAGATAGAAGCGCCACATATCGAAATTTCCACACTGGCTATGATCGTATTACTGCTAGATATTTCAGTTGGCAAATAGATAATTGTTGCTGCAATATAAGGTAGTTCAGAGCCTGGTTGCTAGGCTTTGCTCGCCTCGATAAGGAGTGATCGCATTGCCGTTAGATAGCAGCACGAAATATCACAGAGATGTGTGTTTTTTAGAGCTTTTTGGATACCTTTGTTTCATTTCGGGAAACATTTCATCATTTCTAATTGCTTAGTAAGACGTTTTAAGTGGTTTGCGGCGTACCTATTACATTAGACAAATAAACAATTACTACAAATGAGCCGGATCTTGTTTCATCTCGCATTCGGGAGGACGCCGGTTCGAATCCCCGTCCGGGCATCCAGGTTTGGGTTTTCCATGGTTTCCCAAATCATTCCATGCAAATACCGGGATGCTTCCTTAAAAAGGCCATGGCCGAATTCCTTACCATTCCTTGCCCCCATCCTTTCCCGTCTCTAAAGACCTAGCTGTTAAGAGACGTAAAGCAGTTAAAAAAAAAAAAAAATTGTTTCATCTGACTACAAACCATCAACCTCGCTGTTCATCGTGTATCATTCACGAAAGTTTTGGAAGGGTCAACAAGTGTTTACACAGCTGAAAGTGTTTTTGAGAGGAAAACATTATCAATGTGATGAAGAATTGAAATAAGTAGTTACTACTTTTCTCAACGAACTGGCAGTGGAGGAATACGAGTCAGGGACACAAAAACGTATTATATGGTATCACAAGTGTTTGAATTTACGTTTTGACTATCAAAAAAAGTGATGTAGCTTATGATTAAAGTTTTCTTTTAAAATTTAACTACCAAACGGGTACTTCTTGCGTACAGCTGTCGTTACACTTAGAGAGGTAATATGAACAAAGTTTGCTCAACAGTCATCATTACCTGGTACGGTTTTCAGTCACTGGATGTACATGTCTGAAACAAAAGCCCTTTGTGTTCTTCACCATTTCGTCTCTTTCACTACCGACATATTCACACCACCATCGATCACACTTACATATACTTCCCTGATGCACCTATATCTGGACCATTCAAAGGGACTTTTTTGCTCCCAGTTTCAAACTGTCCATTTTCTCTGTCAATCTTAGCCTTTATCTATCCACGCCTATAGAGTCAGTATATTTTTATTCCATACTACATAAGTTATTCATTTACTGCTTTTCTCACTGAGTAACCATTAAAAAATAATATTTAGCGAAACGTATTTTTGCTTTTACATGTGTTTTAACGTCATCTTGAACAATGTCGAAAATGTATGTGCGCTACCTTCTATATATGAATAAACTCACAGACAAAATTTTTTATTAACACAACTCGACTTTTGCAGATTACTAAAATTACTTATATACTGCACTTATTTCGTATGTTTTACATTACTCAATAGCTATTATTTTTTTATTTGAATCTCTATTTTAAACACATTCACCTGAGCCTCATTCCGCAGACGTTTTTCACTGCATGTACACTAATACCACAGTTCAACTGCGTTTTATTTTGCGTTAACGAATGAGTATCAGAGCTAAATAATAGTAATAATTCAACTGAAACCTTAATATTTTTGAGTCTTCGAAAAAGAAATATGCTGCGAGAAGTTGCTACGGAATTTCCTGATCACGAGTCATTATTTTTTATGTCACCTTGTGCGTCAGAGCAGTCAACGACGCGAATTGGCGAAACCTGTTTATAATTCACATCTGATTCAGAGTGTGTTTACCACACATACCATTACAACTTTCCAGACTTAGCTTCGTATGGTTTTGGCTGCCGATATGAATCAGCTTGGAATGACGCTCTGGCCTCGTATTCTGGTGGACGCTTGTTCGAATTCCCGTCCGGGCATCCAGATTTGGGTTTTCCAAGTTTTACCCAAATCATTCCAGGCGAATGCCGGGATGCTTCCCTCAAAACGCCGTATCAGAATTTCTTCCCATTCCTTTTTCCCAATCCTATCCCGCCTCTAATGACCTCGACGTCGACGAGGTATAAAGACAAGTAAAAAACAAAGAAAAGTGAAGGCTTGGAATACGAACCATATGCCTATAATTCTTGTTCTAGTGCAGTGATCAAATTGCCTAAAGTTTGAAATTCGTTTTCAAAACTACCTGTCAGCAGCAATTGTAATTATCCGCGGCAAAGGCAACATACGTATTCAACAAACCTGGTGCGCGAGGGAATTGATATGGTGATTAATATCCATTTTTCCACATAAGGCTACACATTAGTCGAAGGATAACAACACAATACACCTTACTAGAAATCTGCAGTACCTAATAGCTGAGAAAAAAATAATCGACGATGGTGGTGGAACAGTTCCTTGGCAAACAAATTCATCTGACTTTTTTTTTTGCTCCTGGCTTTAAGAGGTGATTAGAGGCGGAAAAGGACTGGGAGAGATGAACGGAAAGGAATTCGGCCATGGCCTTTTGAAGCAACACACACTCGCGTGGAGAGATTTTGGTAAACCATGTAAAACCAAAATCTGGATGGCCGGATGGGGCTCAAATTTGCTTCCTCCCGAATGCGAGGCTACCACTCACCCTCCACGCTCGGTCATCTGACGTCACTGAGACACAGGTTAAAGATGTAACATATTCCGCCATCTGTTTTTGAACTATGAGGATTAGGTTCTCTGTAATAAAATTTATTTTGTTTTTACGAAAGTTGGGAAATGTCTTACTATACCCTCACTGTAAACCACCTTGTCAACAGTTCAGTACCTCCTCAAATTACCTCGCAGTTCATGAGCCGTACTCCATAATCAAGGAAAATTATAGTTTCAAATTTTCTTGGCGTCGACGATACATGGCGATACTATCGACAAACTAATTTTGTTGACCATGACTTTCTACAATATACGTTTTCTTGGCGGGTTCATGGGTTTGTTTATAATAATAATAAGTCAGTGTGGTCTTAATGGTGTCAGGGTTTCTATTTGTTGCGCATTCTGCTGCAGTCGTAACCAAGAAGTTCAGGGGACCTACAGTTTAATGCGGAATCCGAACCGTGTAAGTGGTCTGGCGTACTTCACATTACACAACAAGCTGTGCCAGAGAGAGGGATTTGAACCGAGGACCTTTCGATCCCCAATCATACGCCCTAAACACTGAACCACCAGATAATAATTCATTTGTGACTAGCAGTCTAGCAGTGCCCATGACTTCGCCTACATGGACTAGTGAAACTCTTGATTATTTTTCCTTCCTCTTATAAATTACCACCATTAGTTTAACAATATTTGGCTAGAATTTTGTGATGAATCAATATCGGGGAGAAATATAAAAAAGGGGTTTGAGAATAAAATGAAAGTAAACCGACATAATTATAACGTCGCTACTTTCATCAATAATTTATTAACAACGGATAGGTGAGACGTAATGATTCAGTATGAAGATAAATTTTAACACAAATTGCAAGTTTACAAAAAGTACAAAAATTAATTTACAAATGCGCCAAATAGAAAAGAAGTGTTCCACTTAGCAACACAACAATGCTTGAGTTAGTTTTTTTTTTTTTTTTTTTTTTTTTTTTTTCATTCCTCCCAGCAGAAGGCTGGGAGGCGGGCTGCTGGAGAGTCATAGGGGACTCTTTTCAGCCAATCTACTCTACGGGGAGGGAAGGGGAATGGAAGGTCGGCCGTGGCCTTGTAGGGAACCATCCCAGCATTCGCCTAAGTGTGTGAGGGAAACCACGGAAAACCTCAGACAGGATGGCCGAACCAAGTTTAACCCCGGTCCTCCCGAATGATAGGTAGGAGGCCAATTTTGGCCTCCTACCATCTCGGTGCTTGATTTAGGCAGGGGAATTCATTATATACACAGACGGAAAAAAAAATCCCAACACCAAGAAAAAATTATTGTAGAGTAATGAAATTTGGACAATGCATTTGTCAAGTTAACATGTTTAATTGATTAAATTTTCAAGATCACAGGTTAATTTAAGCTCAAGAAAATGCATTTCAAATGTGAAATACTGTTAAATTAATAGCCGGTGTAACCTCCAGAATTTTGAATGCAAGCCTGCAAACGTGAATGCATTGTGTCATACAGGTTTCGAATGTCACTTTGTGGTATGGAGTTCCATGCTTGTTGTACTTGTGCTGTCAATACTGGGACGGTCAGTGCTGGCTGTGGATGATGCTGGAGTTGTCGTCCAATGATATCCCATACGTGTTCAATTGGAGACAGATCTGGTGATCTCGCAGGCCAAGGTAACATGTCGACACTCTGTAGAGCACGTTGCGAGACAACAGCGGTATGAGGGCGAGCGTTATCCTGTTGAAAAACTCCCCCTTGAATGCTGTTCATGAATGGCAGCACTACAGGTTGAATTACCAGACTGACGTACAAATTTGCAGTCAGTGTGTTTGGTATAACTACAAGAGTGCTCCTGCTGTCATAGGAAATTGCTCCCCAGACCATGACTCCAGGTGTAGGTCCAGTGTGTCTAGGCCGCAGACAGTTTGGTTGCAGGCGTTCCCCTGGCCTCCTTCTGACCAACACTCGGCCATCACTGGCACCAAGGCAGAACCTGCTTTCATCAGAAAACACAACAGATCTCCACTCCGTCCTCCAATGAGCTCTGGCTTGACACCACTGGAGTCGCAAACGGCGATGGCTTGTAGTCAGTGGAATGCACGCTACAGGGCTGGAGTCATGGTCTGGGGAGCAATTTCCTATGACAGCAGGAGCACTCTTGTGGTTATACCAAACACACTGACTGCAAATTTGTACGTCAGTCTGGTAATTCAACCTGTAGTGCTGCCATTCATGAACAGCATTCAAGGGGGAGTTTTTCAACAGGATAACGCTCGCCCTCATACCGCTGTTGTCTCGCAACGTGCTCTACAGAGTGTCGACATGTTACCTTGGCCTGCGAGATCACCAGATCTGTCTCCAATTGAACACGTATGGGATATCATTGGACGACAACTCCAGCATCATCCACAGCCAGCACTGACCGTCCCAGTATTGACAGCACAAGTACAACAAGCATGGAACTCCATACCACAAAGTGACATTCGAAACCTGTATGACACAATGCATTCACGTTTGCAGGCTTGCATTCAAAATTCTGGAGGTTACACCGGCTATTAATTTAACAGTATTTCACATTTGAAATGCATTTTCTTGAGCTTAAATTAACCTGTGATCTTGAAAATTTAATCAATTAAACATGTTAACTTGACAAATGCATTGTCCAAATTTCATTACTCTACAATAATTTTTTCTTGGTGTTGGGATTTTTTTTTCCGTCTGTGTATAATCAATGTATAGGTTTAGACTGCGAGAAGGCCTGCGCCAGACAATATTACATTGAAATATTTTTTATGCAAAAATTAACTATCGGACATTTTTTATTACTCAGCGTATCGATGTCGTATTGAAACTTAACGTAAGGTGATATAAGCTACCACAATCTATAGCTTTGTTGAAATGGTTAGTTTTTGTTTTGATCTGTTATATTCACATACAACATTTACGGTTTTGGCCTGTGTATCACGGACGAAATATGGTACAAATCGTGTTAAAAAGTATTCTATATGTTTATTGATGACATAAGCTGTCACTGGGTGAATTTTAATTGAGATTTCGTCAGTTTTTGCGTGATTTCAGTTTTGAACTCTATATTATGGGGAACATTGTCAGTAATCAGGAGAAAAAATATTCTGTGTTACAATCAAAGACATAAGTTACTAAGTACAGTTCCTTTAAAATCCAACCATTAGTTTTTGCATGATGCGATGACAAACAGACGGATAGAAAGACAGAGAGCCAAACAAAAATTACAAGTTTCACGATATTATCATCTCGATCATTTTCGATAGTGTACATTGCAATTACTCTTTTTGTAATGACGTTGATGTATAGACACGGAAAAATTCTACAGTTTTGTTACAAACAGCATTTATTGCTGAAGTGAAACGTCTTTTGCCGCGGTAGGGAAAAATTTGTTTGCGCTACGTGATCAGTGCGCATGCGCCGCAACGTTCTGATAATCACGTGATGACGTCAGACAGGATACGAAAATTAAGTCTTTCCCGGCGTAGAGCTGACCACAATTCTTCTCGGGAGTTTCGCCAGATACGTTGTACCATACACGACGTTTTGTCGCAGAATCAACTTCAACTTTACATTTCACATGATGAAGACAGCGGAGGTAACTGCCGAAACATCGTGTACGCAGAACTTATTCGGTAGAACACCCGAGAAGAATTTTTGTCAGACAGCATATTCACATACAGACGAGTCGCCATTATTAAACAGTGTGATATGCACCACTATTTTTAATTACTTTTTTCTTATTTGTTGCTTTTGTGCACTATTATTTTCGTTGGACGCTGTCGGATCACGCAAAGCCTTGATTCAATGTGTGTTGTAATTTTCAGCAGCAGACAGTGAAATAGCCCAGAATCGTATGAGTGCATTTGTGTGTATGTTTCGACCCATCTTTATATGAACTTTTTTCATAGTTTCGGTTCTTGTGATAATTAATAATCTATCTAATATTGCCACTGGATAATTAGTACCAGGGAGTGTCAGTTCTTGAAGCAATTGAAAGGAGGGGACTTAATCTGTTTCCACCTGTCTGCGATTCTTGTAACTTATGTTTTGTATGATATTTGTATTTTGATTTTTAAACGGGTAACTGCGGTAAAGCGACCGTCACGTGAGGAACCTAGTGCCGTTGTTCCTCCCAGATCCAGTGTGGTATTGCTCTAATGCGCGTGGCCACACTGGCGGGTTATACTGTATCATATATATTATTTCTAAAAGTCAGATTTTAAGTTTTCCGCGTTAGTAAAATGACTAATTAAGAAAGCAGTTTTTCGAAATTCAGCCCATAAATGGCAAAATTATGAACGATCAAGGTCACGGGTATACGACAGTTCAAAGTCAAGCTGCTAGGCTGCGCTGACGTCGATAAGAAGTGGTCACATTACCGCTAGATAGCAGCACCACATATCACAGAGATATTGATAAACTGTGTGTGTTTTCTAGAGTATGAAGGTTTTTGTAAGATGTTTGTAATGTTTTGATACGCAACTATTTCAGTTGATTTATTATTTATTTATTTTATTTATTTATCTGTACAGTCTGACGGTTCGTTCACAAAAGTCTATTACGAATACTATAATAACATTTCATGCTTAACAAAATTTTAAAAGATAAACACAAAACCAATATACTACGAAATGGTACAAATAATTTAATATTCTTACTACACACTGTTATTAAAACCTGTTACTAAAACTATTACCAATAATACTAAAGAACTAATCAACTTGATCTTACAAAAGTGAAGTTCGTTTCACGCTGGTATCCGTTGAAGAATAAGCTTCGGTAATTCCAAAAGCCACACTTTCAGCATCAGCGTTTCACTTAGTTGTTTGTAACATTTATCGTCCATTCCGGGTATTTTGACTCAATCGTTATATGGTTTGCTGTATTCTGACAGGTTGCTGGCTATGCTGATGCCGACACCGCTCCCTGGCTGCATCTGATACAGCATCTACCAGCTTGTCCAGTTCTTCCAGAGGAGGTTGTCACGCAATATTTCCGAGGTAGTTCTTCCCACGAACTTCACTCTGTACTGTTTGATTCGATCGTCAAGTAATGAACATCCAAACAGTTTATGATCAGGTGTTCCTGGGGATACCTACGTGCCCAGATCATTATCTGACCGATTTATCCTGTGGAGATATGTTTCGTAGGGTCCATGACCGGTGACGAAATGTATCAACCCTCGGGATTGATTGAAGTGTTTTATACGTATCCTCTCTCTGATTTCAGGAAGCATTTCAAATACTCTGCTTCAAGTTTACGAATTGTTCCACTGCTGTTGCCATTAGTTTAAAATACAGCTTTTAATGTCCACCTTCTTGGAAGTAGAAGCCACTTGACCCAGGATCTGTGTGACCTTGTCAGAGTTTCCTTTACGTAGCCAATAAAATGCTGCCCTCTTTCTTATTTCCAGGTCTAAAGGACATATTCCGAGAACGACCATAAGTGCATCAGTTGGGGTAGTTCCGAATAAGCCTGTAAAGGTGCGTTTCCACTGAGGCAACTTCTGGGCAACATGTGGCATGCGGCACTGACGCATGCGACAAGGAGTATTTCAAGCGAAGCAACACGTTGCGACATGTAGCAAGCAACAATGACGCATGCTACAGGTTGGGGCGTGTCGCCGGTCGTATGGGCCACTGTGCGACAAAAATATAGCGTGTCGCACGATGTTGCCTGTATCCAAGCGGCAGTGGATGAGTGCGACAGAAAACGGGCGACATGGAGTGGAATGTGCAGAAAACAACCTTATTTATTGAAGATTATCATACTTCACCGGAGTTGTGGAATAACAAAAGTGTATCATGTAAAGACAGGAAAGCGAAAAGTGACAAATTAATACTACTTGATAACAAGTACGAATGTTCATTAGATGAAATAAAAAAGAAAATCAAGAATTTGAGGTCTGCTTTTCATCGTGAACATAAAAGAATTACTAAACCAAAGAGCGGCTCCCTCCTAAAGAAGAGAAATGGTTTGCTTATAAACTCCTGACATTTTTGTTAGATGTTGACATTCCAAGACAAACTTTTTCAACATCAGAAAATTATGAGGTACGTTAATTAATATAAGTAACTAATTATTTTTGACAGAATAGTTTACCAATGACAGATCCAGAGACGGAATAGGGGATTTACAATCTTTTCAGTTATACAAGTAAATAAAAGTAGTTTTATGGTGGGTTTAAAATTGTCGTAATTAAAACTTTACAAAAAGACTTACATATAATTAAGATAAGCTATATTTACAGCGTTTGTAGAAAGTGTTTCCAAATTTAGATTGTGGTAAATAATAGTAAAAAACTTTTCTTGAATCGACCTTTCACACATACAGTTGTGTATGATAGGGATAAATTGTCATATCATGGTAACGTAGCTAAATACATTATTTTACGTACGAATACATAATGTAATACATTAGTATTTGTCTTGCCAAGATACTTTTACTTCTTTTGACACAAAGTACCTTGCGATTCGCACTACTTTTAACAAATAAATCTCTGATCCACCACCTAGGTTTTTTCCGTTTTCTTCTTTTATTGCCATTTGCGAGAATCAAATAAGCAGCAGCTGCCACTGCTTCTGATGCCATGACGCACACTACTGGTCGCATAACGTGAAATGCTTTTGCCTCATGCTACAAGCAACGGCGACAAGTAGCAAGCGACACCTGGCAACAGATTCTTGGGCGACATTCGACTTGCGACAAAGTATGATGACGCACGGCGACATGTAGTAACAAAATAACTCGTGTAGCATGCAACATGTTGCTCGTTGTTGCCTCAGTGGAAACGCGCCTTAAGACGCAAGAGAATTCCTCGTTGCATCCGCCTGATATCCCTTGCAGGTTTAACTAATTTTAATCTATGCGCCCATGTGCTTGCTCTATAACTTGCAATAGCTGTGGTAATGACGCCATGATATAACCTTATGGTTGGCAGTGGTATTAGAAATCTTCTTTGCCCGATACTAATTATCTTACTCATTGCCGCAGTCATTCTTCGGCATATATAATCAACGTGATCATTAAAATTCCTATGTTCGTCCAGAATAACCCCTAAGTATGTTACTGTTTTTCATCTTTTGATATAATTTTCTCCAAGCTTCACAGTGGGGTTGCGTTTCAGTGTTCCTTTCATCAATATGTATTGGGGTTTTGTTGGTGCTAGCTGGAGCTTGACAAACAATTGCTACAAATGAGCTGATTCATCTTTCGCCATCATCCTCGCTATTCATCGTATATCATTCATTTAATTTTCACGCGGCCCAATTATTATATATACACAGAACAGTTGGCATCGCGATGGTAGATAGAAGTTTTCTGGCCGTATAGCCTATCTTCTCGCGTTTCCCGTGTACAGCGTCCGATACGGGTTCTCGCTGTTGCGACTTCCCTTCACTGGCCCTGCCGATCGTGACACGGTGAGTAATCGAGCACGATGACTGTGGCTAACGCAAGGTAAACAATGCAGAGCAGCGAAAGTCGTCTCGTGACCGCCCTGTGAGCGATGGCTCCCGTCAAGTGAAAGGAGAGGACGAACGCACGCACTCAGAGATGCTCCGAGGAGATAGGTTACCACACCGCCAGTTGCCGACTGTCTCAATTAATTCACGTAGTCGTACTTACGTAACATCAGAATAATTGTCTTGTAACTATCGGAATACACAAAAATGTAAAGAGAAACCGTCACAGAAGTTAAACGAGCTGAGATGTACGCACTACATTAACGAGACTAAAATGTAGCAGAAATGATGCAAATACAGGGTCCGGCAATAAAACCTCCCACATTTCACGTAGCCGGCGTGCGGGTTGTAGTGAGGATACTGATGTGGAATGTGTTTTGTTTTAAAGAGGTGTACCTGCCATTTTCAGTGTGCGCCATGTCATGGCTAGGTGAGCATCGTGCGTTTGTTGTGGACGAATTTATTCGTAACAGTTGTTCTCAGATTTTCAAAGACGATTCGAACTTGGCCTACATGATCGTGTCCCGGATAGAAAAACTATTCAACTGTGGGTGTCAAACTTTAGAAAGACAGGTTCAGCACTAAAAAAAAACCTAAAGGCCGTCCTCGGACTGCAACAACGCCGGAAAATTTGGCGCGTGTGAGTGTGTCTATGCAACATTCACCAATCTTTGGGGACACTTAAAGCTTATAGTGTACAAACATCGTCCCACAACACTGCAAGCACTTAAAGAGGCCATTACCCAAGAATTGGCAGCCATTCCAAGAGAAATAACGGGAAAATGTATGGAGAACTTTCTGGATAGACTTTGTCAATGTGTCAACAATGGAGGACAGATATAATTTTTAAAACCAAATAATTAAAAATGGCAAAGTATGTATTTTTCATAAATAAAATTAATTATTCTCTATCATATTTAGTTTTTATGTGACAACACATTAAAATGAGGGAGGTTTTATTGCCGGACCCTGTACTAGCAGATTAAATATAAAAATAGGATCGAATGCAGTTGGAGAAGTAAGTGAATTCTTTTATTTGGGAAGCAAAATTACAACCGATGGCCGAAGCAGGAATGATGTTAAAAGCAGAATAGCCGACCCCGGCAGCGTAGGGGTAGCGTGCTTGCTTCCCGTTTCAGGGGTCGCCGGTTCGAGTCCGGCCAAGGACATGGGTGGTTTTAATTAAATGTTTGTCTTGTGTCGTCCTTGCAGAATATATAATATAATCACACTGAAATGAAATGTCTACATGGTAAGAGAAACACACACGTTGAGCTGGCTGTATGGCACCATGGCCAAATGCCATTAAAAAAAAAAAAAGCATAATAGCTCTAGCTAAAAAAGCTTTCATGAAAAGAAGAAATCTTTTAGTTTCAAACATTGATCTAGGAATTAGAAAGAAAAGAACTTTTTAAAACTCTATGTCTGGAGCACGGCACTTTATGGTAGCGAAACATGGACTTTAGGAATACCGGAAAGAAAGAAAATGGAGGCATTTGAAATGTGGTGCTACAGAATGGACAGACAAAGTACGAAATGAACGAGTTTTGGAAATGATGGGTGAGGAAAAAAGTTTATGGAAGAAGCTTAAAGAAAGAAGAGCCAGGCTGGTAGGTCATATTTTGAGACATGCTGGATTGGTGAATTTGCTGGTGGAGGGAATAGTCGAAGGTAAGAACTGTAGAGGAAGACAGAGATTAGAATATATGAAGTAGATAATTGAGGACGTAGGTTGTAAGGGATATGTAGAGATGAAGAGGTTAGTACAAGATAGGAAAGGATGGAGAATTGCATCAAACTAGTCGAAAGACTGATGACAACAAAAAAAAGATACTGTTACATCTTTCTTTCGCCTCAATCAACAGCTTTAGTCCGGTTTTGAAGTGAGGCTTCTTTGGCCACAGTAGCTAAAAATTTGTTACCTTTAAGGTACGTTTATTTTATTGCAAATTTGTCCCGGAACATGTTGCGGGACAAGTTCCTGCACATGTGCCCGAAGTTTGTTGAAATGGAAACGGTCTGCAACATGTTGCGGCACGAGTGCCGGGGACAGAAATGTGCCAAGCGACTGCGGGACACAACATGTGCCGCAACTTGTGCCACAGCCCATGGAAACAGACTGCGACATGTCCCAGGGACATGTCAGCGCGCGCATGCGCAGCACACTCACCGTCCAAACTGTGAGCAGCACGTGTTTTCTTGTCTGTGGTAATCGTACTTTATTCAAATCTAGTATAGTATTTGTTTCATAATTGAGTGGTCAAAGAATAATGTAATAAAGCTTATATAACTCCATGAACAGGAGACAGTGCCGTGGAACATAATTGATACGAACCACAAGAAATCGAACAATAGAAATGACGCCATGCAACGAATTGCTGATATCCTGGAATGCAGTATTGAAGAAGTAGAAAAAAAATCACTCTCTAAGGTCCCAAAATTTAAGGGGAAAAAATAAAATTGAAAACAGCACGAAAAGTGGCGCTGATGCTAAGGATGTTTACGAACCTAAATGGCAGTATTTCAATTTAATGAGTTTACTGAAATAGCGGATTTGGAGATTCTGTGTATATACATTAAAGAGCTGTAGCTATCGCCTGTTGCTAAGAAACGAACGGTTGTCGCTAAGATTTCACCGGGAGAAATTGGCTCACGAAAAGTCATGGATTTTATAATCTTCGGCCCAACAAGGTTCAGTAACAATTTTAAATCACTTGCTGTCATTCTAACAAAATTCCCGAACCCACTTTAGAGACGTAGGTCTGCCGTCAACGAGTTGTAAGCCAGTGCCTGGATTCGAATATCTTTTTGCTAGAAAACCTCTAATCCACCATCTCGATCGTTTTAGCCATTTTTTTTTAAAAAAGAAGTTTATAGTATGCATCTGCCATTACAACAAAAGCTGCAGTATCTGAGTTGTCCATATCGCTCAAATATTTGAACCAACAAATCACTCCGCTCAAGAAACTGGAAAACACTGTATTTGATTCTCTGTACAAACTTCAACAGTAATCTTGCACTCGAGATCTGTCTACAAATGTTGCAGATGTCCCAGGCAATTGGAAACAATTACGTGTAACATGTGCCTGGAACAAGTTGCGCGACATGTGCCAGGAACTTCTCAGAATGGAAACCTACCTTTACACCGTTTGGTTAGTTCGCATGTACTGTATGTATAAATGTGAATATATGTGTTTTATATGCATACCTAAACTGTATCAAAGATTTTCAAGCTAAAATTGACTTAATACTCACTGAAAATCACGTGACAGCATCAGGTGGTATATATAAATCTGGAAGAATTTCTATTATTACATACTGATTCACGCATCAGTATTTTTAGTTCCTTTTTGATTTTTTGGTTGCCTTTTGTTTTAGTTATCTTCGTTTCATTTGTTATAAGAATAACTTAGACGAGGTTCCTATTTACTGCTCGAATTCAACAAATATAGTATCGTTCATTCAATAGAGTTCGAAAGAAACATCAAAAACATCCAAAAATACATACGACAAATATATAGAAAAATACATAGAAGTTTCACTTGTTGCACGTGAACACTTTGATACATGCGCCAGTTTTTTGCGTAGACGTCGACGTTAGAGGTGTGAAAGGACTGGAGGCGAGGAACCGGAAGGAATTCTGCCATGGTCTTTTGAAGCAACCATCCCGACATTCACTTGGAGCGATGTCGGGAAATAATGGAAAATTTTGATGGCTAGTTGTGGATTCGAACCCACGTCCTCCCTAACGCGAGGCTACAGCGTTATTTCTCATCCTCCCCGCTTGGTAACGAGTAAATTATGAAAAGATGAAGAAATCCAATATGAATAGTAAAGCCTTGCGCAATTAGGGTTCCGCACTGATACCTCGACCATAATAAGTCTTATGACATTCGATTGACGGAATAATCAATACCTGACATATTTTCAGGTTATGTAGTGGACTCGTCTCCACGGATTATTACAGGTGTTCAGATTTAATAATAGGCACACTAATGTTACTAATGCGGATAAGATGTTTCCTATGTTACAACCCATTGCATAAGATAGCACTTTAGACAGTTTCGTTAAAATCAGTCCTTTAGGTTTTGTGTGATCCTCCAAGAAATCGACAAAAATAACTAAATTTTACGGTGTTTAACATCTCTGTTTTTAGTAGTTTACATCACAATTACTCTTTTTTAAAATAAATTTCATGTAAAAATAGAACTTTACCTGTTCTGGCCTCGCATTCGGGAGGACGCGGGTTCGAATCCCCGTCCGGGCATCCAGATTTGGGTTTTCCATGGTTTCCCCAAATCACTCCAGGCGAATGCAGCGATGCTTCCTTCAAAAAGGCCATGGCAGAATTCCTTCCCGCTCCTTGTCCCCAGTCCCATCCCGCCTCTAATGACCTTAGGCGTTGACGGGACGTAAAGCAATAAGTAAAAAAAAAAAAAAAAAAAAAAAAAAAAAACAACTTTACCTGTCTCTAATGACATTGACGCCGACGAGGCCTAAAGCCAAGAGAAAAAATTATGCTTTGTTCGCAGCTTACAAATTAAATTAGACTTAAGTATTTTTATTGTTTGTTGTCTAAATACAGGATATGGTTAGTATTACGGATGAGCTTCAAGCTCGTAGTTAATGGCATTTTTGGGATAAGCGAGCTAAAATAAGACAGCTTTGACTGCTACTTCTTTATTTACGAGTGAAAAAAAAAATCTTAAAAATTTAGCTGACGATCTCTCTGAATATCTATAGCCCACATGCTAAACTAGATTTTTTTTTCTCCGTGATCTTCAGTTCTATTTATCTCCGATAGAACATGATTTTAAAATACAATATTTGGTTTTTAGTCACCGGAACATACCATCATCTTCTTTTTTTAGAGTCTTTTTCCCCTTTTGTTGATCTGCCCTAGCACTCCCTGTTCCTAGAGGCTTGTGCGTACATTGAAAGCATATTTGTCAGGCTACCTGCTTTTTTCGCCTGTCGCAGTCTTATACAGAATCCGATGTGATGCCATCTGTCTGCCAAACGTGTAACTATGTTCTGTGTGTTAAGTATATTTTTTTTAATGTGTATTTTGTAAAGCGGAGATTGAGAACCGTCCAAGCATTCGGTTTGGTGATTGTGAAAACCGCAATCAGGACGGCTGGTACACGGAGGCCAGGTCTCGAAGCTAATCCCATTGTACCTTTCCCATCCGGTGTGGGTGATGAACACGTAAGAAGTGAGAATCTGAAGTATGAAACTTATTCTTTTTAAGAAGAAGAAACCTGTGACAGACGGGGTAAAAGACGACAGCAGAAACACAATATTGTCACACGGTTTATCAATTTCAGTCATGGTGCGAGTTTGCTCCTTATAAATCAAAATGTTATACCGTAGGTCCATTTAGTGGACATTTACAAATCTTATCAGAGTTGTTAAATTCTATAGCTAATGCTCCATTATTAAATTTAATATGAAATTTGTTTTACCGACAGAGATATCAAGGGAATGTTTATAAAGTAGATGAAATGCGAGACCTGGAAGTTGATAATTTTGTGGATCTGATTTTGAAGGACACGCCATATGGTTTCGGTAAAACTATCCGATATGTTTTCCACTGTTCTTTTACCTGCTCGGTAGATATGAATTCCAGAATATTTGTTTAATATAATGACAGAACTCTCCTCCCTTATTTCTTATCTGTTCTCTAATGCTATATTCATCATCCCAGATACCAGTCACAGTGACGTTTTATTGCCTTGAAATTCCAAAAGCCATCCCTATAACAAACTGTCAGACATGGACACAAATCATATTTCTGGAACGGAGATGGAGTTTCGAAATTCTAGAAACTATCAAATATGTCAACTTATGGAAATTGGCAAGTGCTCGTACTTGTCACAAACATTATATTAAATGCAAGGCATCCAAATATGAGTACAGAGCGGACACCAAAGTATTGCAGTAGATTGTCATATAAAATATTATTTTTGTAGCATTAGTACGGATTTAAAAAAAAGATATATGTATGTACAACATAATAGAAAGAAGGAAAGATCGCACACGTTTATACGTTAAATAATGTGAGAATAACACTGTTCTAATAATATTATAATTTTTGATCGTAAACATCAAAAAATTATTTGTTGTTCGCGGTCGGCTGCGAGTCCCAATGAACGTGTCAGAATATTTTAAAGCGGAGTGCAATAAATCAGACGTCCCTGAATATATTTTTACACTTCGGCAAATTAGTAAATTGTTAGGTCATCGTAACCGGTTGTTGTGGGTCAGAACGTTATGCAACATTCCAAGAAGAGAACTCAATTTAGCTAATAAGCACCTTTGAGAAAATACAATTAGTCATTTTGTAGAAACGAGGTTAAACAAGACGATTAAAATTTCTGTTATAGATAAATGCTGATGTGTGTATGTGGTTATTCTTAGATTCTATTAGAATCTGACCTGTTTCCATCTACGCAATATTTAACGACTACCTCAAAGCAAGAGTAGCTTTACATCTCTTGCTTGGGAAATGGACCTGTTTCTTGTAGTTAAGCTGTTCGTAACGATCCACAGAGAAATTATGGTGCTCCATTCTCAGACAAAAATTTCAGTATTAATTTTTACTGACAAAGCTTATTGCTACCGTTACAGGGATAATTCAATATTAAATTTTAGTGACGAAACAAATATCTACCTTAACAGGGATCGTTATAGGTTAAAATAACATGTGGTGGTCTAATTATTGCGTACTTTCATTTGTAAACTATCGCTAAGGCAAAACCCACTTTTAGAAGTTACGGTAAAGGCAGTTCAGCAGTGTTCATTAGAGCACTATATGAGGTTCACTTGACAAGCCTATAGAAATTTACATATTTATTAGAAAAGAGTGGCAATGCATTAACCACATTACTTTCACCTGATGATTTTTTTTTTTTTTTTTTTTTTTTTAGTACATAAGCTGCCAAATCAAAAGAATTTGTTACTGAAAGAATTTAATAAGGCTGTAGCGATATATACATTTTCCTATCACAATCGTCTCAATTCAGCTTCAAGCACACGAGATTGTTATAAAAAATTTGCCGACACTATATTATCCTTAGCCAGAAGTAGTTTATAACCAGTCCATTCTATTCCTTAACAGTCTTCTTTAGGCCCAACCTCGATACAGAATTCTATTTATCTACCATTAAGGAAAATATTTGTGAAGTGTTATTTTTGAAAGTTTGATGTTGGTCAGTGAATAACATCATGTGCATGACCAAAAAATTTCCTATTTACGAATAGTCACCTACCCAAACAATGGATACACAACGAAAAGCAATGGAGGCCTACTGGTCTAAGCATATACTCGTATGCTTCTGCGAGACATTCGTTACGCCGTTATTTAAAACTTAACTGCTACCGAAATTTCTGGGCGATCCAATTTGTGTATGTTAAGTGTCGAAAATAGACATCTCCACAAACAAAACCACATCAAGTTCATACTAATGAAGTGTGATATTTCTGCAGAAATCATTTTCAATGCCTGATTATCCTCACACTGTCCGTTTAGGTACTGTTGCAGCCATAAGAAGGGAGAATAATACAGGAGTTTTCTGATACTAGGTTCTATTTCGACTGGGGTTTTCAGCCATGGCGAACCTAAAAGACAGGCTTTGGACATCAAACCCAGAGTTGACCAATAGCACTCGCTGCAAGGTTAGAGATAGACTGAGTGATGTTTGTGTTTACTAAACTAAGCAAAAACCGGAAGTACGTAGTCAATTTGAAGGACAAAAGTTGTTTACACTAAGCTAACCTGCTTTCTAAGGTCGGAACATTAACTTCCGGTGATTTTAATAGAAAAGGAAGGAAGATCCTTTGCAGGCTGCGAACAATAAAGTAAAAAACTTGACGGTGAATCAAATATTTGTCTCATTATTGCTTCTGCTATGCAATATTTTTTCATATGTTTTACCAGAGATGATTTAGAAAAACTTAAATAAGATACATATTAAATTCATTACAATAAAACTGTGGGTAATAAATTGATTACATGACTGTCTGCTAAATATGAGTCTGCTGAATAATGACAGCATGGCTTTCATTTGAAGCTCATGAAGCTTTTTTAAGCATATGTAAGGCACCACAGTAGCAGACACATTGATCTTGCAACAAGTGGCCCTGGGTGCTATGATGCATCGAAGATTATCTTTGACGCATTTGATTACAGGATATATAAAAATGAATGAACGCTAACGTCTGTCGTGAATGCAACTTTTGTAGAAATGTTGAACAAGTTTCCATATTAGGTCAAATTGTCCCATTGCTATTACAATTCCAATCGATCTTAAATTCATCTCCGAAATAAGTATCTTTTTTGTATATCGGCAGATTGCCTAAACTAATAAAAAACTAAGTTATCACTTACATGGACTTCCAGTGAAACAAAATCGCACGAAACGCATACATTTCGGTGAATAATGTTTCATTTATCCTGACAAAACATTATAAAGAGTTCCAGTCAGCCTTTATGCGAATAACGTGGTGGGACACATTTTAGTTTCAGCGAACTGTAAAAAGTTCTAACATAATTTTTTTCATTTCGTAACTTATTGAATTAGTTAACTGAAATATATTACAAACGAAGTAAGTTAGGTAAACCATTTTGGTCAAAAGGACTTAAATAAATTGTGGTATTAATTATTCAAGTTATCCCTAATAGTTTAATTTCTTGAAATTATTTAAAAAAAAAAATACTGCACTTTCTCTATACTATTGTCTGTGGGGCAAAGTAAAAGTAACTCGCTGTTAATAGTATGAAAGTTGGAGAACCTCATTCGTTGGTGGATACTGGTGAAGTAGGTCAGACTTGAACAATGGAACAAACGAGGCAATGAATTTACTGGCTTCAAGTTCATTGTATTCTAGTTAATACGGTGCCATATCTTGGTCTCAAAGAGCGCACTTGCTTTAACTGCTGTATGTTTAACAAAAGAAGAAAACTGATAGAAGACCGATACTGTAAATCACGAAAGGAGTAGGAGATTAAATTGATTTGTAGCAAAATGACGAGTATGAGTCATTTCCAACAAATATTATTGAGTTTAGTTTCACTAAACATAAGATATAAATGGAAATTCTTTAACGAGCTGGAGACAGGAAGCCACGTATAGCTAAGAGAGGTTCTGTTAGTGTGAGAGGAGTCTGACTTAAGGAGGATGTGGCTGTCATGTTAGGAAGTGCGAGACAAAAGTGTGGGCTTATCGCTAGCGAGGCGACAGTAATAGCGGTGAGAAACGGTGGCCACTGGATGTTTCGCAGAAGGAATCCTTGAATGGGCCGTTCGCCCAGGTTATCGTGGGAAGAATTTTTCCTACACGCCATCCCGAGGAATGCAGACAGTACCCGAAGACTGTTAGCAAAAGAGGGGCAATGCTTTCGCCAGCAAAAGCAAGGGACTTCTGCGAAACCAATCCGGTGTGTTTATTTCCTTAAGTGATTGAAAATTTTATAAATTTTGTTTTTCAATGATACACGCTGAGGAGAAAATAGGCAAGGACTCGCGGAAAATACAGGGACCTTCTGGATGTGCCAGGAGACTTCACTTCGTCGAGAACGAGCGCTCTGGGCACTGCTTGCCAAAGCAGTGTGGGTGATCCTGTTCTGGAGGCTTGGCTGACTTAGCGCCAAGTTCGATCGATGCTGTCACATGTACTGGCTGACGTGACGAGTGTTTTCCAGTACATCGACGGGTGCGCAGATTAAGTGACTATAGCGCTCTTGTTGCGAACGCTTCGTGCAGCCAGAGAGACACGGTAATTATTCCTCCAGAAACAGTGTGTAATCCAACGAATCATTGAGACAGCCCTTTAACGGTCTAATGAGTGAGAGTTTTCGTGCCGCCGGATTTAAATTTCTGAGCTAGTTGTATCAAAAAGCCGAGTGCTTTTCGTTTTCTTTTCCTACATTGAATTGAAAGACGGACTTCCATGTTTGGAAACTTTCAATAACTATTCTTTGTGGGAACAAATTAATTCCATGGTCCCGTAAAACCCAGAGAAATCTGATGTTTACTTGTTATCACTTAAAAAAAAAAAGAAAACAAAAAACAAGAGTCGCTCTCAATATGCATAAGAGAGTTTTTGCTTCAGTTGCATTTGAAATTTGTTAAGTTCGTATACACGTATTACTATTTTTCTAGTTCAAGTAACGATAATTGTTTGTTTGCTATTTCTCAACTGTAAGACTAGTTATTGCGTCGAATTTTATTTTGCACAGACAGATGTTTAAGATTAACGATAAATATACCTCTGTATGTAAGCATTCATGAGTACCAAATAAACCATAATTGTAGGGTCTTTTCCAATACTAGAAACAGAATTAATGGTTTAACCTCTGTTTCCTGAAATTAATAATATGCTTTGCAGAAGGTAGTGGATGGTGGCGATTTAAATTATGCAAGGTAAGCAATTAATCTGCCCCAACCGACCAATCCACTACAGATTTAATCAGAACAAGGGTATGAAGTAGCTAAAATAATGTAATTATTTTTCACACGCGTATCTGTCAATTGGTATAATATACATGTAGCCTATAGAGAAAAGTAGCTTTTTATTTGATTTCGAACAAGAAAATGAAGATCAATGTCAAGAAGACGGTCAGATTTGGATTAAAACAATTTGTGGTCTGGAGTATTCTCGCAAAATTCCTATCGCAATTTACAAGGAATTTGATGCGTGATATATTCGATAATATGACACCACTTACATAATTATTTACGCTTTCTTTCTCTACAGAACTTGTAGGTCATGAATGTCATGCCTATATCCTCCTAGCTTAGATTCTTGTCTATGACAGTGGCACCTAGGCTTAGAGTGGCGACGATAGAGCTTCAAGTATTCCTCTCCGATTTCTGAATAAGATACGAAGATAGTTTGCTGGTGAAGACCACTTATCTCCCGCGAGGCCTTACCGATAACAATCTGGCAGGAGGCTGAGGTTGGAGGAAATCTTAATCGAAATCTCGATCGTCTACTTTGTAGAGCGTCGCTCTCTACTGAGTACTCTCACGCTCGCGCCGGTTTCTTCGGGATAGCAGAATTCGAAAGTCTTCTTGTAACTACAAAACAAATCGCAGTTAGGAATAGTAAGGTTGTCGCCATTAAAAGAACAACATCTGTTACGTTAAAAGACAATACAACAACGATTACCTCAGATAAATAATACAGCAATAATCAATTCTTTGCTGTACTTACAGAAATTAGTATGTAACTGATTACCGACGACAGAACGCATTTTCAAGGAAGGTTTAATACGACATACTTCTGAATACAGCCTCAAAGGTAATTCAAATAGAAAGAGCAAAACATGAATTTTTATTTCTCACGAACTATTAAAGATACAAATAGGTGCAACACATCACTGAATAGAAGAAAATACAAAGTTTGTAACCCCGGCCTATTAGTTCCGTTCGCTGCCGCCAGTGGCGCTGTTGTCTGTTCACGTAGAATTTAATTTAATTTAATTTAATTGCAATGGAGCACAGGCTCCGTGGCAATTTCCCTACACACCCATCTTCCCCCTATCCCGCACCTACCTACATTTGCCCTCTAAAATTTTATCTTTAAATTCTTTCAAAGTTTTCGGTAAATTATTCATTATTTCCCTGGGTAACTCATTCCAATCCCTGACACCCTTACCTAAAAATGAGAATCTTCCCACACCCTTGTGCCTGAAATCTAGTTTTGTATGCTACACTGTAGCATACAAAACTACTTCCCCTGTGGAGTCGCCATTTCCATTGACAACAGCGCCGTTGGTGGTAGCGAATGGAACTAGCAGGCGGGGATTATAAATTTTTAACCTTCCTCTATCCAGTGTGTTTATTTGTATCTTATATCGTTTGTGAGAAACAAAAGTGCAAAATCTGCGTCTTATATTTTAATAAGGATTTAAGGCTCATCGGATGAGTATGAGGGGGAGGGGGGGAAACGAATGACAAGGTATTTGTCAATACCGTTTTGAAGGAACCATACCGAATAATTTGAGGCGGTTAATCCCTAATTCCTTCGCTTTTAACATTTGACTTGCAGAAAGATCGGAAACAAGTTGCTTGTTATACATATACACTGGTCAGCTAGAATATTGTGACTACTACGAATACATACGGTTACAGAATTTCTCGTTACTTTTACAGCTCTAATGACTACATACCTACTATCGATATAAACCCGTCCAGGCGATAGCAGCGTTGCCTGACGAGGAATGACTGCATGGTGCATGTAGTATCTGTGAGCGTGCTATCCGTGATTAGAATGGGGAAGGCACGCGGTCTATCTGAGTTTGACCGAGGGAAGATTGTGATGGCCCCGGAGGCTCGGCACGAGCATATTGGAAACTGTACGATTGTCGGGTGTTCGAGGGATGCTGTGATGAGTGTCTTCAACAAGCGGTGAAACCAAGGTGAAACCACGTCCAAACGTCGAGGTGTCACTACAGAAGTAGGATGTCGTAGGCTGGGCAGACTGGTAAAACAGGACAAGCGGCGAACTGTGGTGGAACTAACATCAGACTTTAATGTTGGGCAGAGTACAAGTGTGTCTGAACACACAGTGAACCGAACACTCCTAACGATGGGTCTCCGCAGCCGACGACCCGTGCATGTGCCAATGTTAACATCACGCCATCGGCAACTACGACTGAACTGTAACAGGAAAAATTTTGTATGTGGGCTGGTGAAATGGTCTGACGACCAAAAAAAAAAAAAAAAAAAAACTACGACTGAAATGGGCTTTTGACCATCGTCACTGGATGTTGGCGCAGTGGCAGAGCATTGCATGGTCTGAAGAATCCCGATACCTTCTTCACCATGCCAATGGCAGCGAGCGAATCCATCGTTTGCCAGGGGAATAGCTTCTTGAATCCTGTACCGCGGGACGGAGACAAGCTGCTGGCGGCTGAATTATGCTATGGGGAACATTCACATGGACATCCATGGGTCCAGTGGAGCTCTCGCAAGGCACCATGACAGGCAGTAAGTATCGTACACTGGTTGCAGACCATGTACATCCCTTCATGACGACTATGTTTCTCAATGGCATTTTTCAACAAGATATGTGCAACGTCTAAAGGCCAGGAGTGTGATGGAGTAGTTCGAGGAACACAGTGGCAAGGTGCATTAGATGTGCTGGTCCCTAGACTCACCAGATCGAACACATCTGGGATGTGATTGAACGTGGCGTCAGAGACCATCACCCCCCTCCCCGGAATTTATGGGAATTTGGTGACTTGTGTGTGCAGATGTGGTGCTAACACCCTCCAGCAACATACCAAGGCCTCATTGCTTCCATGTCAAGACGCGTCGCTGCTGTTACCCGTGCCAGAGGCGGACATCCCGGCTATTAGGTAGGTGGTCGTAATTTTCTGGCTGATCAGCGTAGCACAAACGATTAGCTGCTAGCAGTTTCCATTTTGACTGAATTAGTGGTTTGCTGGCAATTCAAACTTAGTAGTCTCCATGCCAACTGCGTCATGCTTTAATAGGGAGTATGGAAATATTCTGGCATTCGTGAGGGAATGACACGTGTTGTGCCGACGAAGGCCGCCAGGAGTTGCAGGTTGAAACAGTAGCTGCAGCGTTCCCAGTGGAGATCCGATATTGTCAGAGAAATTGTCCGGAAGCGAAGGCCAGTGCTGGACCTGGTATCACGTTTCCGTAGCAGCAACACGCGGATGGGAAGCCGTCCTGCAGTCCAGGAGAAAGCTCCATTTCCAGTTACGATCAGCGAACACACAGATAACTCTGGTAGCGCCACTGATTCTTATGCAAGCCCGCACTGTCACTGCGAATACTTTTTACCATAACCTGATACATCCGGGTTTTTTTGTTTTTTTGATCACTCAAAACTTAAGAACTATGTTGGCAGAGATCAATGAGTACAGGTAGTTGATTAGAAACAGGTTTAAGCAGAACATGTGCAAATTAACAGTCGTGATTTTTATATTGTGATGGCGAAAAAATACGTACGCCTTACTAATTCAGTGCCTATTGGCTGTAACAAGAAATGTATCAAAAGGAAACCAATTCAGTATCGAGTTATTTCTAATTTTAATCATTTTTATCCTGGCTACAGATGTTGGACAGCCAGTTCCTTTTCTCCACGTGTCCAAGTGTCCTCGTGCGCGCGCGTATGTGTGTGTGTGTGTTTGTGGTTGTCTGCGATGAGCGTAGTTAAGTGCAGTGTATTTCTTTTCGTTGAGAACATGAAAATGAAATAAGGGAGAGTTGAGAGTTCAAACTCTCTCTTCATCATCTTCACGTTCTCAACATGAAAGCAATACATTGCACTTAACTATGCTCATCACCGACATCCACACACATACAAGAACATTTGGACACACTGAGAAAAGGAACTGTCCAACATCTGTAGCCAGTATTGGAATGACTCAAATCAGGAGTAACTCGATACCCGAATTGGTTGATTTTTTTAAGTCTCTTCTTGTTACGGCCAATAAACACTGACTTAGTAATTGTAACAAAGAAAGAAAAACATTCATTTAACAATGGAATTAGCACGCTCTTGTGCATGCTTGTTTCTGTCAGTGTTTGTGTGTGTGTTTTTCCGCATGGGCACTATGACCTTTTTTGAAAAAAAGTCGTTTGACATGTCTAAATTGGAACCGAAACTACTTATTCCATTTACCGCATTAGTCACTGGAAAACAGTCTAACGGTCTGGTGGCTTAGTGGTAAAGGCACTTGACTGGAGATGGCAAGATCCCCGGCTTGAATTCCAGGGATTTTCATAGGCCCTTAACCCGACCTTCACCTCTGGTACAGGTTGCTGTGTAATGTGAAGTACACCAGAACTCTTCCGTGGTTCATATTCCGCGATAAATTGTAGATACCCTACACTCGGTTGGATTACCGGGGGAAGCTAGGCGGCTACGACAGGGCGGAATGTGCAGCAGACAAGAAACTCTGCCCCCAGGTCATTACAACCATACAAGTTTACTTATTGGAAATAATTTTGTGACTTTTTTTTTAATAATGGTTACTAATCCACCGCCTGTGAAGAAGCTACCCACTTCAGCAGCTAAGTGGTTCCGGATACCCTTTGTGTATATATCCGGAGAACTCATTTCAGTTATTAAACTGAGCCCATATACAAGCTTTGCGAGAAGTTGATTCCAACCTATGTTTGCTAAGAGGCATTGTTAATAAAATAAAATAAATAATGATGGATTTAACTGAAAGCAGAACAATGAAGAAACAAAGCTCTGCAGAAAATTCTCTAAAGTTGATGTATTAAGAACAATTTTTTTAAAAAAATAAGCAAAGCAATATAGCTAGAGTTCGTACTAACGAGAGCTATGAATATCATGTAATATAAATTTATCTAATATTCTCGGATGACTAGCCTAGTAAATGAGGTTTTTACCCGCAATATTTCAGCGATTAAAATCACTGTCCGGATCTTCTGTCGAAGTTAAATTTAGATCTAATGTATCATGTAATACACTGAAGAGTCAAAAAAACTGGTATAGGCATGAGTATGCAAACATAGAGATATGTAAACACTCAGAGTACGACGCTGCGGACGACAACGCCCATATAGAACAATTGGTGTCTGGCGAAGGTGTTAGATCGGTTACTGCTGCTACAATGGCAGGTTATCACGATTTAAGTTAGTTTGAAAGTAGTGTTATAGTCGGCGCACGAGAGATGGGACACAGCATCTCCGAGGTAGCGATGAGGCGGGGATTTTCCTGTACGATCATTTCACGAATACAACATGAATATCGGGAATCCGGTAAAACATCAAATCTGCGGCCGGAAAAAGATCCTGCAAGAACGGGACCAACGACGACAGAAGAGAATCGTTCAACGTGACAGAAGTGCAACCCTTCCGCAAATTGCTGAGGATTTCAGTGCTGGGCCATCAACAAGTATCAACGTGCGAATCATTCAACGAAACATAATCGATATGGGCTTTCGAAGCCTTAGGCCAACTCGTGTACCCTTGCTGAGTGCACGACACAAAGCTTTACGCCTCGCCTGGGCCCATCAACACCAACAATAGATTGTTGATGACTAGAAACATGTTGTCTGGTCTGACGAGTTTCGTTTCCAATTGTATCGAGCGGATGAACGTGTGTGGGTATGGAGACAACCTCATGAATTCATGGACCCTGCATGTCAGCAGGGGACTGTTCAAGCTGTTGGAGGCTCTGTGATGGTGTGGGGCTTGTGCAGTTGATAAGTCTAGATTCGACTATGACAGGTGACTCATACCTACGCACCCTGGCTGATCACCTGCATCCATTCATGTCCGTTGTGTATTCCGACGGATTTTGGCAATTCCAGCAGGACAATGCGACACCCTAAATGTCCACAATTGCTACACAGTGGCTCCAGGAACACTCTTCCGAGTTTAAACACCTCCGCTGGCCACCAAATTCCCCAGACATGAACATTATTGAGCATATTTGGGATGCCTTGCAACGTGCCGTTCAGAAGAGATCTCCACCCCCTAGTTCTCATAAGGATTTATGGATAGCCCGGCAGGATGCATGGTGTCAATTCCTTCCAGCACTACTTTAGACATTAGTCGAGTCCATGCCACGTCATTTTGCGGCACTTCTGCGTGCTCGCGGAGGCCCTACACGATATTAGGCAGGTGTACCAGTTTCTTTGGCTCTTCAGTGTTATATGCACTTATACAGAAATAGTTTGCAGTTGTCAAAACTGTGGCTAGCAGACCGTGCACCAAAACTAATCTGTCCGAGGATTAGTGGTTACTACTGAGGCCATGACATCCTGATTTTGGTTTCCCAAGGTTTCCAGAAATTACTCCAGGTCGGAATCGTTCCTTTGAAAGTTCATGGCCGAATCTTTTCTCATTTAATGCCCAACATCCTCTCCCTACTCTAAAGACTCAACGCCGGCGAGCTGTAAAGCCCTAAAAATTAATCTCGGCTCCGCTCGTTCCAAACAGTTTTTGGCAAAAGGGTACCGATACGGTAGGTTATTTTCATGATTTTAAAGCTGTCATTGTTACCGAGATAGGTTGCTGGGAGTAGTATTCCTCTGAAACGTAATGAAAGTGGAGGCCAATAAATTCTACCTTATGTGCCCCCCCTCCGCGTCGTTTTCGTAAGGCCTATGGCAGGTGCTCACAAAACCACCTTGTCTTCACTGAATTTCTTGCGATAAAAATAATATGCAGCACAAAAAAATTGTCAAAATGAGGCCGTACAGGAGTTTTATACCGATCTTCTTAATTTAAATGTCATAATTTTTCAGAACCTTACGACATGTAAAAACCTACGTGGATCGTATATGGATGCCATTTACTATTCTTTAATGTTGTTTATATGGAAGTTATTGACAGAAGCCGGGAGTTAGGTATACCTCTTCTTCGTACGTCTTAACCAAACAACGACACAATATCAATATTAAAAAACCAAGGCTCACAATATCATATGGACATTCAGAGTATCCAATGTTGCCATAGTGGTTTCGAAACCAATTTTAATTTGCTTTGTTGAGCGTTTTAAATGAGGAAAGAAGCGCCTCTGATTTAGTGTTCTTTATATTATGGATTAACTCTCATATAGAGTTATACTTAATTTTGAAGTTTAGATTTAGAGAGGGCAAAGGATGTGTTTATGAAGCCTTGAGAGTGAAACCTACTGGCCTATTCTGGTTTACTGTGAAATGCGCCGTGCAATATAACGACTACTGAATGCTCGAACTACGAGAGCCCTCATGACAGAATCAAATGTAGCATTAATACCAAAAACTTCTTGCAGCGTGAACTGCCTAGGATGCTTGCGTTAAAACGCAAAAGTGGGAACATCAATATCTTTACTGTTTTTGTAGTCATTTAATTCGGAGGGCTGAAACCAGGAATATAGTATACACAGGTCCAATCATTTCTCCATCAATCCTAGCTAGGATACGCACTGTATTTCACCCACATACTTGTATTTGTAGACACGTCATAAACTGTTTCGTATCAACTATAGACTTTCTCTAAATACATTGATTCTGTTCCGTTGTGTATAATTTTTACTTTAATCATCTTCGTCAGTTGGCTCCGGAAGATAGGACTTTTTTGTTTTTGTGAACAAAAGGTCTTTTGAAGACGAAGATTTTAGAAGGAAGAGTAAGAATACTCAAGGAAACTCGAGGACAGACGCGATTGTGTATGTTCAGAAGGTAGTTTAAATATTGTGTTTATATATTTTGTTTTATTCTACTTGGGTATTTTTAAGACGTGAGCTGGGAAGCTGACGAACATAAACGCTTATGGTTACAAAAATCTATAATTAGAAGTCTTGTAAGATATTATAAGTGCAGACACACTTCTTCAGTTAAACAAAGCTGGCTGTTAAGAAATTGTTCCAGTATTTTTTTACACATGGAAAACTTCTTCGACCATTTATCCAGCTCCAATTTATATTATTTTTACTATTGTATCAGGCAATGTTCAGTTGATATCAAGACAAACACAACACACAATTAAAACCACCCTTCCCCGAGGCCTACTCGAAACGGCGACCTTACAATGTGGTTCAGCGTGGTTAAACCCTACACTGCCAGAATTCCCGTGTTCGCTTCCAATTATTTCGGGACAGCGAAACGCAGCAGTTCCACTCGAGCAGCCGAGGAGGCAACTTCCTCATACGGGTTAAGTCGGTCTCCACGTTTCGTTTACAGTGCAACAGTGTTTCTACCGCCTGTTTATTAGAAGTGCTATAGAAGTAGCAAGTAAACAGTACAAAGAAATCTTAATATTACGCTCGTCAGCACCATAGTGTTCCAGAGACTTAGTCTCGGAACACTATGGCAGAAAACTCCGAACATTCACCTTCAATCAGTCAGTCAGTGGGCGCGGCGTTACAGTCGTATTACAGAATGGAGAATGCAGCAGAAGAGACAGCCTGGGTCAACGAAGAACTACAAGCCCCTCTCTCACCTCAAGACAACAGCCAATCTCCAGCAGCTCATCTACCACAACACGGACAAGAACCAGCATACCCTGAACTCCACCCGCACTCAGCCACGAAGAGATGCAGCTCGACCAGTTGGAAGTTCCAACTGCTCTTCAACAAATTCGACAGACTCCAAAAGGGCGACTCCACACTCGCCCACGTTCACGCTCTCCGCAGGAAATCAACCAGCCAAATCCAGTGAGTAAACGAGCGAAGCAATTTGACTTAAAAGTGCAACAGGTAGAAACTTTAGAAGCAATGACGCAGCCTAGTGTTGTAATAGTTCCACCAACTACGGAAAGTACACCAATTTACGATTCAAGCTCAACCCCAGTACTAACAGCTCAGCCGCAGCCGGCTTCAACTAGAACCAAGCTAGTCCTAATAACCTTTAATTCAAAACAATCAAAGCAATAGGTATTCACCTACAGACAATGGGCCCTACTTGGTGATAGTGGAAAGCAGAAATAATAATTTAGGCAGACTCCACCCCATGGCAGTAGGGAAAATACTTTTTCAAATTAACAACCAAACTTAGATCAGAAATTATTAATATTACATCTACCGGTCGCAACAGAATTAGGATTGAAACATACTCCAGTGCCTCCGCTAACTCAATAGTTGATCTGAAGATACTTAAGGACAACCTTTTAGACGCATACATCCCTTTTTATATGACCAGGAAGCAGGGAGTAATTCGGAATATTGATACCAATTTATCCCCAGATGAAATCCTAAGCGAAATAGCCTCTCCCTTCCCAGTTTTTAAAGGTTAGGAGATTCACAAAAAAAGCCATAGTTGAAAATGGTAGCCAGATCCGCCCTCTTCCAGTGTGCATGCTAACTTTCCAGTCACAAACACTTCCCCAATTTGTCTACCTGTTCGGAATGCGATGCGAAGTGCAACCGTATGTACCACCTGTCATCCAGTGCTACCAGTGCCTTAGATATAATCATACCCAAACCCAATGCAAAAGCCTAACCCCGATGTAGCAGATGCGCAGGGCCCCATATCTTAAAAAACTGTACGGCAGATGTCCAGCCACACTGTATTTATTGCCAAGGAAACCACCTATCTACAGACCGGGTGTGCCCAGAATATAAACAGCGAGTGGAGAGAAAGCAAAAAATGGTAAATAACAGTACTCATTTCTGGTTTCCACCCGTGAATCCACGATCATTTGCTAACATAGCAGCATCAACCCCACATCCTGTCGAAATAGGCAATCAATTCCTAAAGGAAGCTCCTACTCTTGCAGTACCCAGCCACCCGCCCCCGCCAACTGCCCTTCCCACTTCCTCTATAGCGCACGACGGTAACAGCGGCCAAGTATACCAATCCCATATTCATGATAATATCCGAAATACTATCTCACGCCGCCGGACAAAAGCAAACCCGGTCCCTCCGAAAGCAGCGGGAAACAGAGTCAATATCCCCAGTCATCTTTTCTGGAGGAGTGATGGCCCAATAAACCCAATAATCAATAACCTCCGGGAACCAACAACCCATTCTCCAACTATAGATTCAACTCAAACTCTAGGGAGTACAGTAACTACTACTCCAACTAGCAAATCCTCTCCACTAATTGAAAATCTTCTGTTTTTTATCACTTCCATGATCGAAGTGGCCAGATCAGGAGGCCCAATCGACCCGATTTCCATCGGCAATCAACTACAGGAAATACTAACCAACAACGGAACCTAAACCACCCAACTATGGACAGCAACACAAGCAATTCTTTAACCTCTCAGCAACTAAACATACTTCAATGGAATGGGAGGTCGGTATGGTCAAATAGAGAGAGCCTTATTACAGAATTAATACGTAGCAGAATAGATATAGCAGTGTTATCTGAAACATGGTTTAAACCAAACACAAAAATCACGTTTAACTCATACACCCTCTACAGAAATGATAGAGCAGACGGAAAAGGAGGAGTGGCCATAATGGTACACAACACCGTGCCTCACGACCCAGTCCAACTCAACACGGACAATTTACCTTTCCAAGCAGTGGCTGTACGGGTCCGAGCCAACCAATTATCATTCACTATAGTGTCTATTTACTGCAGCCCTAGCTCAGTAATCAGACCGAACGATTGGTCAAAACTGAACGGACAAATAAACCCACCATTAATTCTGGCCGGAGACTTCAACGCACACAATAAGAGTTGGGGGTGTCATTACAACGACCCACGTGGTACGATAATTACCGATATGGCGGAAGATTACAACCTGATAATCGTAAACGACGGTAACCCTACCATGCTCCGCAAACCAGGTAAATTTCCTTCGGCTGTGGACTTAACCTTATGTTCACCTAACCTGGCCTCTATTTCTAACTGGGAAGTTCAGAGAGACCCAATGGGATCAGACCATTTCCCTATTTTATTAACAATTGGCTGCTCATACACGAAGGATATCGCAAGCCACCCAACTATCCAATGGAACATAAATAGAGCGGACTGGACCCATTACAGGAGACTAATGGAGGAAAAAATAAGCCAAACCAATGAATACTCCACGGGCACCGAAACTTACAGAAATTGGAAAATATAATTTCAGAAGCAGCTGAAATAGCAATTCGTCGGAAAAATTTTGACAACACTAGGAAAAACCGTCCACCTTTATGGTGGAATCCATTATGCTCCAAAGCAGTGGCCCAAAGACGTCTCGCACTATCCGCATACAGAAAGAATTCTGATCTGCACCACTACATAGCATTCCTACAGACCAATGCCAGGAAAAAAGATTTTAAAAAACCAAAAACGCCTAAGCTGGATCAGTTACTGCGAAACCATGGGAAAGAACTCAAACGTTTCCTCTATCTGGGCCACAGTGAGAAGCCTCAAGAATAATAAATTCAAACACGGGCGCCCCTGCTATCAACGCATTCGATTTTGGAAGAGATCTTGGACAGAATCGCCCCTGCGACAGTACCGAGGGAAGAACCAAACTTCAGATTAACCCCTGACGAGCCTTCCGACCACTTTCTGTGTAGGCCTTTCGACATGAAAGAACTACATCAAGTCCTCAAGCGATCATCTGACACCTCTCCTGGGATAGATGGTATCCACTATCGATGATATCAAACATGCCCCAATCTGGCCTGCAGCTACTTCTAAATACTTTCAACCGGATTTGGATGAATGAAACCAATTCCACTAGAATGGAGAACGCAAGTCATAATTCCTGTGCTAAAACAAAACAAAGACCCTCTGGCAGCAACTTCATACAGACCCATATCTCTTATGTCCTGCGTAGGAAAAACGCTAGAAACGACTAATAAAAAATAGATTAGAATGGTGGGTGGAAACGAAGAACTTGATACCTAACTCCCAAACAGGATTCAGAAAAGGGAAAAACACAACAGACAACCTGCTATATTGACCTCAGACATCAACCTCACTTTTCTTAATAAACAATACCTCGGAGCGATCTTCCTAGACATACAATCGCATACGACAATGTTAACCATATCCATCCTCATGGCACAAATTGCAAATGCCTAGGAATCCCGAAGAAATTTGTGGCAGGACTTTTTCTCCCTCCTGTCAGAGAGAATAATATACGTCAGATCGAAGAAGAACAAACTAGGTCCTCGCATAGTCATCCAAGGACTGCCTCAGGGAGCTATATTAAGCCCGCTTCTATACTTGATTATACTCAATGGACATTAATTCCCATCTTCCGACCAGAATCATTTCTTTACAATTCGCAGACGACGTGGTGATCTACGCCATTAGCGATACTCAGGATGAAGTCCTCACTCTTTTGAGCGAAGCTATCTCAGCCCTTACTATTTGGCTACATAACAACGGACTAGATTTATCAAGCGCAAAGTCATCAGTGGTCTTCTTCTCCAAAGGAAAATCCTCTACAACTCCAGCAACCTACAGTTGGGGCCATATAGTCTAGCTTTGAAAAGACAAGGCCGATTTCTCGGTATGATACTGGATCACCGCCTCAACTGGGCCCAACATATAGATCAACTGATAACAAAAGCCATCTCCGCCTCAACATAATAAAAACGGTATCAGGTGTCTGGTGGGGCGCCCACCCCCAAAGCTTACTCCTCATATATCGATCTCTGATCAGACCACTAATCGACTACGGCAGCATGTTTTATCAAAACGCTAGAAAAGATGCCCTGAACAAACTGGAGAGGCTACAATCACGCTGCCTAAGAGCCTGCTTAGGAGCCGTTCGGTCCACTCCCACAAATGCATTGCTAGTTGAATCAGGCGAACCTCCGCTCCACATTCGACGAGCATACCTATCTGAAAAGTTTTTAACTGAAAGACTATCACTCAATAATCACCCAATTCATGAACGTCTCGAGAGACTATCAACAATAGCAAATAGAGGGAAAAGTCGAGCTCGTCTTCCCCTATTAAATGCCTACAAACTTTGGCTAAAATATAAAGACAAATTATCCTCGTATAACATGCTACCGATCTTTCAAGAACCTTTCGAGCTTCGTCTAGAAAGAGTCCATACAATCCTCTGGGAGGAAGACAAATCCGGAAATTTGGTCCACAAGGTATCCAGATTCCTATCAAAATCAGACAATAGCACTCTTAAAATATTCACAGACGGATCGAAAACCACTGGAAATAATAGAGTAGGAGCGGCATACTTCTGTCCCAACACAGGTAAATCGTCTCAATTTTCGCTACCCGAAGAGGCATCCATCTACACAGCTGAAGCAAAAGCCCTGCTGGAAGCCATCAGATACAGTCAAAGTACCTTCATGGACAAAGTCGTCATCCTGTCGGACTCCCTCAGCGTACTAAAGAGCTTAAAAAATACTACGTGGAATAGCCATACTCAAACTATTGTATTGGAAATTCTTCAACAGTTAAAACGGAACAGGGAACTTGGCATTACGACGACTCTGATGTGGATCCCATCTCACTGCGGCATCGAGCATAACGAACGGGTGGACGCCCTGGCAAAACAAGCTATCCATGAAGGAGAGGTAATCGACATGCAACTCCCGATCTCGGATATAACACATAGCATCAAAGTAAGAGCCAAGGAAAAATGGCAAGAGGAATGGACGATCTCCTCAAAAATCAAAGCCTCATATTATGCAATCATTCAGCCGATCATATCTCCAAAACCTTGGTTTTACAACTGGAACAGTAGCAGGACGATTAATCACCACGATATCAAGAGCCCGCTTTAACCACGGTAACTTCCCCAGCCACCTACATAGAATAGGGTTGAGAGATTCCCCATATTGCGACTGCTCAGACCAGGCAATAGGAGACATCAATCACACAATATTTTCATGCAATAAGTACCAACAACTTCAGGACCGAATGATGATAGATCTTTCCAAGAATGGCTTCCCCTGCCGACAAACGTAACCCTCCTTCTTTCCAGCAACAACAGAGTAGTACTTAATATCCTTGCCAGATACTTAAAAGATGGAGGGATAGAATTCTAGCCAACCCTGGAAGTTAAAACAGGAAATGACTATACTTCAAACCCAAAGCCCAAACCACAGCTCAACCCCATATCCGCGCAAGCACAATAACCAGCATGGCAAAATCAACAGTACCCTAGATTCAATAAGATTGTAATAATTTAACTTAATAGAGATAAGGAAAAGTGTAAATAAAAAAAAAAACCTTTTACTGTCTATAATATACTATTTTGTTATAATTTCAAAGTGTTTAAAAAAAAAAAAAAAAAAAATATGATCTCTAGATGTATATTTGTAAATTGTTTTGAAGATGGTGTTATATGAAACTCATCAGCTTTAGTAGTACAATGTAATAATTATGTAACTTTGTGCTGGCTGTATGGTCTTGCAACCAAGTGCCAATAAAAAAAAAAAAAAAAAAAAAAAAAAAAAAAAAAAAAACAGCGAAAACGCGTACGTCACCAAACAGACTTCTCCAGAATTCCAAGCCTTAACATGCAACGAAGTTAGTAAGACTAAATTTCTAACAGATTTCTCTTGTGTGTGTGTGTAATTTAACTCTTTAATGAGTAAGTACAGAATTCTTTCGTAGGTTGAACTTTATACTCGGTACACCTCGTGTGTTGTTTGATTTTGTGTCTATTTGAAACAGTTATTTATAACTGAATAGTAATCAATCAGTACAAATGAAATTCTCAGTCACTGAATTTCAGCTTTATCTGACTTCTGCCTTCATAGATCTATTTGTGTATAGCACTTTTACCCAATTTCTTCATAGAAATATATAAAATATACTTGAAAATTCACGAAGACGTATAACGAGTAAAACTGTTACAACTTGCAACCATGTCAAAAACACGATACATAGCGTGGTGGGTGAGCGGTAACGCTCTGGCCTCGCATTTGGGAGGAAGCGAGTTTGAATCTTCATCCGGCCATCCTTCGTTTCAAAAAAATCACTCCAGGCGATAGGTGGGATGGTTACTTCAAAATAACATGGCCGAATTGCTTCCCGTTTCTTGAACCCAGTCCTCTGATGACGTCGAGGTCGACAAGGTGAAAGCCAAAAAAAAAGTGTTTAAGAGAAAGAAGAAGCAGCACTGTTCATCACTTTTTGCAAGATACGCAAATAGCTTGCCTGTATACTAAATTTGAGGTGAAATTGAAGAATGTAGAAGGAACGCAAACGTTGAAGTACGTAGAGGGGGTAGTTAAAATAAGGTGTGTGAAGATGAAGGTATTGGTACAGAATCCAAAGACCTAGAGACAACTGCATAAAACCAGTGACGGCACTGATACGATAAAAAGGATAATATATGAAATCTATTTTGATTTTCTTCTCTGTAACAACCGTAGGTATTAAAAGTCAGTGAGATTTTTATTTATTTATTCGGGCTATAATCGTCGTCGAATTCTTTAGAGACGAGAAAGGACTGGAGGCAAGGAACGGGAAGGTATTAAGTAATGGACTTTTATAGCAACCATCCCAGTATTTGTATGGAGTGATCTCGGGATCTGGATTGCCGAATCGAATTTAAACGCGGGTCCGCCCGGATAGCAGCCCCGAGCGTTATCTTTAACGCAACAAGCTCGGTAGCAAACGATACACAACACAAATGTGACGTTATAAAGCTGAGGCTGCAGCGTATGTACGTATAAGGACGCTGAGTCGTCCCAGCCTTAGTGCGTGAGGTTTGGGTAATGAGGCGTTGTTTACAGGTATCCGACTGCGGCCTTGCCTCCATTTGAGAGCATCTCGCGGCCGGCTAATAGTCGTCCTCGTGACGCAACCACTGCCGAGCCTGGTTTGCGGCTACGGCACGCCATAATAACTCAAACACTGACGTAATTACGTTCGGCGCCCAGTTCCTTCTCGGAGGTTTCACCGCTCCGGGAGTCACTCAAGGCCCAGTCGTATGCACAGCTGCATATTCAGAACGCTATGTCGAAACAGGACGTTGCGATGCACTCACCTTTATCAGCAAACGCAACCAATCATTTAGATCGATTATTCAGCAGTAACGTTTGAGCCTGGTATTCGGAACCACCGAGATTCAATACACAGTCCGGTCATCCAGATTCTGATTTTCCGATGAGCGGGAGGACGTGGATTCAAATCCCTGTGCGGTCCTACAGATTTCGGTTTACCATTGTTTCCCGAGATCATTCCAGGCAAATAACGACATAGTTGCTATAAAAACTCATTAATTCCTTCCTCTTCGATCCAAGTGAATGACGGGATGGTTCATTCAAAAGTTTTTTTTAACTTATGGCTTTACGCCTCGTCTTCGTCTAGGTCATTAGAGACGGGATAGGGCTAGGGACAAGGAACGGGAAGGAATTCAGCCATGGACTTTTGAAGGAAGCATCCCGGCATTCGCCTGCAGTGATTTGGGGAAACCATGGAAAACCCAAATCTGGATGCCCGGACGGGGATTCGAACCGCCGTCCTCCCGAATGTGAGGCCAGAGCGTTAACCGCTCACCCACCACGCTCGGTCATTCAAAAGGTGATAGGGGAATTCCTTCCATTTCTCTTTTTCTAATCCTTTCCCATCTCTTAATACTAAGGCATAAAGCCATAGCAAAAAAAAAAAAAAAATACTGAATGTCTGTACATTCCGTCAGTAACTGATTAAATTTCCATTATATGTCAACAATTCTCTTTCTGCTATAACGATATTGCCATGCATAAAACGTGATGCTCTAATCAGAAATATATAAACCACATGTTAGTGAACTTAGTTTTCCTTCCAGTAATTAAAAGTAAAGATAAAAGGATTAGACATTTCGTTTATATTATTGTGCGCAAAGGGGAGAGTGCTAAGTGAAGATGTCACTGATAGATTTACAAAATTTTAGGATTCTGAAAATTCGCTATCACAGTTTTTTAAAGGCTCGCATGTTTAGCGAATTTTGGGTTAGTGAGAACTGATATTTGAGTTTCAGCTCAAACAGCATCCATGATGTGGAAACCGAGTATTACCCGTTAGGCTTTGGTCATGACACATCATCTCCTTAATAAAGGGAAAGTGTGGAGATATAAAGGATGCCTTGTAGTTAACATACTCCTCTCTGTACTGTAACAAGTATCAACATTCCGTTGTTTGGTTAACAGAAATATGAATTCCACAAGTATACATGGTTTTTATTTCTACAAATTCGACAGATTTTAAAATTTTATACCAATCACGAAGCGCTAACGTTAAGAGTTTAATTAGAAACCAGAAATTTTTTTTTAAATATTTTTCGGTTAATAATTCTTCTAATAATTATGAACTTTTACCCGGTAGCAACACTGATGAAAAACTTCTCGAGTTTCAAAATCTTGACGCTCTATAAACTTTTCTTCAATTCTTCTGATGTTAGAAAATTGTCACAGAATTTGGGTAATCGACTACTATAGCAATTTTCGTTGAAATTATTGAAACCAAAAGTTGTCGAGTTACCAACGTGCAGAACGCAACGAGTGGTCTCCACTGAGAACTACCGTATTTTTCTTGGTGGAGATGAAGAGAAATTGAAACCTTAGTCAAGGACTGTGACGAATTTGAGAGAACATCTGGTGTCATGGTGAGAGGTGATAATTTATCCGTGGTGGTCATTATCGGTAGCCTAGCAACTTACCAACTGATACACTTAGAATGTATGCAATCGTTTCTTTGGTTTGATCGTTCCAGTAGGTCAACGTTCGAGCCAGTGGAGTGCCACATTCCCTGAGCGAGGTGCGATCCAGAGTTTATGTGATGAAAATGGATGTATTATTGAAAATACCGTTTTTAATAAATAAATACTGACGCCGCAGATCTTGACCTTTGAATTGGAGAAAATGACATTTAAGGTTTAGAGACTTTGTTGGTGTATAGAAATTTCTGAAGTTTATTGTCATTAACGGCTTGTACTTTAACTTGATATTTAACTACTTGCTCCATGTTCCAACTATGTATTTTTTCTTTGGACGAATAATTAAGTCGTGATAACTTATCTAATTTTGTAACTGTGCCCAACTGAATCGTTAACTTCGTTTGCTTATAACCAATTATAGACTTATAGTGCTGCTTTCAGAATTAATACATGACAGCGAAAGTTCGGAGATTATCAATGTTTATTGTAGAGGTTTCAGTAAGAAGAATAAGCAACTATGTTCACCATAAATCAGAACCACCGCAATAAAGAACATCCAGTGTAACATCTATTTCACCACAGTTTCGCACATACACCAGGGAATTTATGTACTCCCCGTTTTTTGCCCTGGGATAGCAAGTATATGAAATTATGAAATTATCTTTTAGCGTTAAATCAGATTTCAATTTTTGTACATGAAAAGTAAAGCATCGTAATAATTTGTTAAGACTCCATAATTCGTGTCGAAAAGGCTCCGAAGAAAACACTACTTACGGAGAAAAACAGATTTAGGAATAAAGGAATTTGATAGAATCGTTTAGAAACATATTGGTCATCTCGATAAAACTTAGCTGCTGAGTGAGAAACAATATTGAAGAATATGAGGTCACATTGGTCTTACCATTTCCCAGACAATGAATCTGTCTTCATGGAGGCCAATGCAACCATTCAAAAATGACGTATAACTTTACAACTGTAAAAGGTTGCTCAGCGTGCCTATTGAGCAAATTGTCAATTGAATTAATTCTATGTTTAATGAATAATTAAGAAAAAAACGAATTGGATCGCCTTTTCAGAAGAACTGTCTTCTAGCATACCGATCGTTGGAGTACTGCTGTAGAATTTTACCTAGGTGCAACCATTTCCTTTCTTCATCGACGGTTTTAAATAATTTTAAGGAATACCAGAAACACAGTAAATGATATGCGACAAGACAGTAACCATTAATTCGATATTTTCAAATACAACAGTTCAAAAAAACAAAAAAATCAAAAACGAGTTTCATGGATTCTGGATAACGTTGCTTCGATCCCAGTCCCGGTAACCTTAATTTTATTTTTTTACAAGAAAATGTATGGCTAGTCCCTTCATAAACGGTGATGACAAATGTCTCCAGTTATCTCCAGATTAAAAAAACAAAAAACAAAAAAACGGCGATGACGAATCTTACAGCACTCCAATATTTTGTTGGATAATGCCGATTGTTACTTCCGTTGTAAGCATTATAAAGCTATATTCTAAATTTAGTGTGAACGCTCGAGCCGGCATGGAACTCGAATCTGGAGCACCGTCTTTGCAACTAGCAGGCTGTTATTCCACCTGTTGCTGAGTGAGGTGGTTACGGTATATCAACTGACAGCCTGCCTTGAGGCCGGTGCAGATGGCGGGTGAACGGGCCTACCTTTGGTTACAACATTTAGCAAACGGGCCACGGCTGATTAGTAAAGTAACAATTTAACTCTTTTCCAGCACAGTGAACGAAATGAATAACTAGGACGGGTAACTGGGTCTTTCGCTTATGGATCAATCCAACAACTATTGCACATAATATTTGTCAATTGAGTTATTATTTTACTTAGGAAACTGCATGGTTTAGAGTAGAGCCGGTTGGGATGGACAGAAGGAATTTTCATCTTTCGGGTGTTACCATAAGGGAACAGAGACGGTTGTAAAGGAATCCCAATCGTCTGATCACCTACCAAAAGGTCTGGGTTAAAAAGCATATATCTTTGTCTAAGATGAAAGCAAAAGACACTGTCAATCCTTCTTGTAATGGTGTCGTTAAACTAGTTAGCCTGCTTGATAAGGTTCGGAACATATGCCAGCAACGGGCTACATCCCCTTCCTTGATTCGTCCCACTTTACCACACAAATAACACAACACAATCAATATCCACACCATCACATTCAAATACACTCAGTAACATTTCCAGTACTGTTCACACATTGGAAGGCAGTTAAAAACCAATCCATTTGAACTTCGTGCAGAGGCATACTCGTGAGTCACTCGGTACAGAAGTCATTCATTCAAGTCTACATACCTGTGACATGTACAGTACGTGTTATGTTTATTATGTTTTGTGTATGAACGACAGAAAACAGACGGTGAAACCGCTTTGCCACCCAAGCAACTACTATTCTTCCGAAAGACATCAAGGTAGCCGATTGATTGGCGTGCCCATCCAACGAACTAATCAACAGTATCGTATATAATAACTCCACTGGCACGAGGAGAGGTCAAGGTTTAACCCGACCCGTTGGTACACAACACCACCTATCCTGACAGAGAAGCCCACTCGGTGAAAATTTCGAGCTAGGTGCTTTAACAATCTCGCTCACGTGCAATAGCAAACGGAGAATAATCTTCCAATTTATGTGTGCCATTGTTAGTCTCCGCCATATTTTACTTCATCTGATCGGCGTGCAAAACGTCAAGAGCACATCTTGTAATTTTTATTGTGTACTCGGCTGATAAAAAGCGGAGTTTATTTTACCAGACCTCGAATCTGGTTTTCACCTTGACATCCATCGACATAGTGGCAGGAAAGATTGTATATATCCATGAAAATCACGCTACTTCCTTCTGCCTGCAATAGATTCAGTTTAGTTCAGCCCAACGATGGTTTGAGTGGAATTTAATTGGTAAACTGAATTCATATGTAGGCCGTAAATGGACATGTTCTTCTGACATATAACCACTGTACTTAATGGTCTCTAGCTTGAAGGTGATAATGTCCGTCTTTATATCGCGGATACAATCCAGCATGCTCATACCCTTGTCGCTAACATCGCCAATAGGGCATTAATGGAACATGACTGGACGATTGCTGTGTGATTAGCAACAGGTAGCAACGGTTATTGCCGAACCGGCTGAACAGTTACAAGAGTGAAACTATGTTCCACAGTAGGACACCCATCACCACTACCTGCATTCTGCATGTTGGTAACCGCATTGCCCGTGATGGAACATTATTGAGCTTCGATGTGGTTCTGTTCTCATATTGCAACCTTGTAACCGACATCAGTTTAATAACTGATCTAACCGTTTCGAAGCCACATCCGGGCATCCAAATTTGGGTTTTCCATGGTTTCCCCAGATCACTCCAGGCGAATGCCAGGATGCTTCCTTCAAAATGACATGGCTGAATTCCTTCCTGTACCTTGTCCCAAGTGATGTAAGCTGTAGTTTTGGGGATTTTCATACAAACGAAATCAGCTGTAGTCCAAAAAGAGGATCTATCCCAGCAGTTTCCTGCAGTCGACAACTGCACAGGGATTTGAACCCCAATCCTCGGGAATATCAGTCCTGAAAGTTACTCTCCATCCACCAGAATGTGTGAAAGTTTCGCTCAACACTATTGCTGTTTCACTGGGTTTATACAACGCATGCTTCAGTTAAGCCACACCTTCAAATTTCACTTTTCATTTGCGTCTTTAATAATTCGAAGAGAGTGACGTGGCTGAATTCATTTTCAATTGAGTAGTTAATTTCCGCTTCGATGATTAATGAGAGGTTACAACTGACTACAAGAAAGAGAAGCTAATGAGACAAGAATCAATTAACAAACTACCGGAATAATTATCACACGCCGTGAGTAATATAACGATGAAAGCCGAAGGAGTTCAACAGTTAACACCTATGAACATGCCATTCATTAAAGAAATAATTTTTCATTGACAAGATTGGAAAAAACCACAGAGAAAATGAAAAGAGATTTTCAGAACTTTAATATTCTTCGCTGAGTTAATGAATCTGTTGCTGAAAAAAAATATTCAAGATCACAGAAGTAACTAAAGTCAGAAACACTGCTCCAAGAGTTTTGTGAAAGGATCACTCGCAGCCTGTTTAAAGATTCAGATACAGTAGCAATGCCGGCATATTACTTATTATTTCTATCATCTCTTGTTGCAGATAACACTTAATACTTAGTTTCAATCCCGACATGCACAGTCAGAACATTAATAAAGAATACAAGTCATTGACAATTTTACTGACGAGGACAAAATTATCCGCAACTATCTGCATTGGTATTTTACCACTAAAAGTAATACGTAGACCACAAAATCTTAACAGCTTTATACGTAATTTTTACACTATAGAAGAATTTTAATGTTGGAGTTTAGAAACTAAAGAGGACAGATTATTAACAGGAAACGCAGGATATCACAAAATCCTTTATAATCACAGATACGCTGTTTCATTCCTGAGAGTTAATGTACATTTTTTTTTTTTAGCTGCTTAACGTCTCCTATAACAACTAGGTCTTTAGAGACGGGAAAGGATGGGGGGCAAGGAATAGGAAGGAATTCGGCCATAGCCTTTTGAAGGAAGCATCCCGGCATTCACCTGGAGTGATTTGTGGAAACCATGGAAAACCCAAATCTGGATGCCCGGACGGGGATTCGAACCGCCGTCCTCCCGAATGCGGGGCCAGAACGCTAGCCGTTACACCACCACGCTCGGTTTAATGTACATAATAACTACATCAGTTGAATATTTGAACTGTCTAGTGGCAAAGATGTTTAAAGAACTATATTTGGCCTCTTTAACATCTCTCTTCTATTCCATTGTACTTATTGTAGGACTGAGTGAATTTATGAGATTAAAAATCGCATAGTAATTATTCTGTTAAATAAGTCAGGTATTAAATGTTTAAATCTACTATAGCTACATGTCACCATAAAATATATTTTATTTCTCCAGAAAATAACACGAGAAAGAAAAATTTGTTATAATGTGGATGCATCATTCAAAAATGTTGGAATGGCATGTCTAAGTGACAGAATTATTCGTAATATAAGTTTTAGTCACGAGAGATAATTTTGAATAATCGCAAAAAAATCTCTCCTTTGTTGTAAAGGTCGCGGAGTTCCTACGACTCCTGTCACTTCCCGTAAGATTCGCGGAGGTAAAGCTCCGCAGTTCCATTACAACCGTTGGCACTAGAATGGATGTGACGGAGTTAGCGTCACACTCCAGGCATTCTTTACCTTCCCGCGGAGTTTCCTCCACGGTACTCATTGGATAGCAGGCTGAGTGGGCCTGGGAAACAGAATTTGTAAACCACTTAGACACAATGAGTGTAAAGGTTACTAACGATATTCTGAGATTACTTCTTTACTATGTCCTAGGTAAGCAGGTTTTGTCATGTCCTATAGGAGAGAAAAAAAAGTGCATTTCACTTTAAGCATAGACTTTCATGTAGAGCCTCCTCACTATAGGTTTATCGCTTTCCTAGAAATTGTCGGTTTCGTATATTGGTGGAGAAATGATATGAAGAACCTTCTAAGAATAAAAAACATCAATTTTTTATAAAGGTGAATAACATGCCAATGCAATTGAATTTTGTTTTATTTTGGTGTCGTACGCGTTTCGCTCTATTTCAAGAGCATCATCAACGACATATGTTAATTTTTTCTCATGATCAGGGTTAGCTTCTCTGTGTAGGTTTTGTAGAATTTGCTGAAGGTATGAAGCACTACACTGCACCGACCAAATTTCACATTAACACTATTATTTACCGTTTTCAAAACATGAGAAAGTAAACACCACCCTGTGAAAAACATGGCGTGGTGTTTAATTTCTCATGTTTTGAAAACGTAAATAATACTGTTAATGTGAAATTTGGTCGGTGCAGTGTAGTGCTTCATACCTTCAGCAAATTCTACGAAACCTACACAGAGAAGCTAACCCTGATCATGAGAAAAAAGTAAAAAAGTAACGTATGTCGCTGATGATGCTCTTGAAATAGAACGAAACGCGTACGACACCAAAATAAAACAAAATTCAATTGCATTGGCATGTTATTCACCTTTATAAAAAATTAATTAACTTGCAATTGAGGAAATGGCCCACAATATCCAGTCATTAAAAAACATCAGTTTGATAAGGTTATGTGATAGACGATAATGGTAAAAAAAAAAAGTCTAGCCTTTTCTGCTCCCGAAAAAAAAATTGCCTGGACACACAAAAATTAAGGCTGTTAACTTTTTGAGTACATAAAAACTTTGTAATGAACACGGTAATGAACAAGTTCCAGATTTTGAACTAACTACCTGATATACTTTGCATGTCTGCAAATATACAAAGTCGTAAGAATTATTAATTCAAGTTTATTTAACGAGATTAACTGTTTGAACCCACTGCTCGGTCAGTATTTAAGATTTAAGATTAAGAAGAATTAATAAAAGGATCGAAGTTATATGAGAGATTTATCGTTTCTGAAGATGTATTCTTACCTTGCTTGAAATAAGACATATTCGGAGAATTGAAATTCAGACGTTGTATAGTCGACGGAGGAAGATGTAATATACTGACTTATAGTTGATCTTTATATACGAAACACCAATCTGAGGAATCATTAAAAGTGACAAATAATCCGTAAGTATAAGAGGTCGTTTATCTTCTTAGCTTGCTAGTGGAGAAGGTTGACTATGCACAATCTCGCAGGCGCAGCATTCGCAACAACGTTTAAGCAGTTCAGCGGGAATACTAAGCCTAACCTTTCGGATTGTAACAGCGACTAATTAGAAAGTAATTTGTACCAACTTGGAAAACACTATGGGTGCTGTGATAATGAATTTGTCCTTAAAGCAGACGACAACACTAAAACAACTTCTTAGTAAAGCAAAACGTTCGCTTTCAGAGGCACCACATGAAAACACTCCTTGATAACTACCAGTTCTTAAGCTAGTTTCCTTTAGCTGTACGCTAAAACCGAATAGAAAACATAGAGTAGCAGAAGTGAGACGGAATCAAGACATTAAAGAAACTTCACCAAGTAATTAAGGCACACATCACGAACAGTTTGAAGGTACAAAAAAAAAAAGAGAAGAAAAAAAATGTAGGGCTTATCAGTTTTGCTGCTGTGATTGTTTCATGTTTGCCAACTGTAATAAATTTGTCTACAGATAACAGAATATCTTTTTATTTTCTTTTTTTGCTGTCGTCAGTCTTTAGACTGGTTTGATGCAATCCTCCATCCCTTCCTATCCTGTGCTAACCTCTTCATTTCTACATACCCTTTACAATCCACGTCCTCAATTATCTGCTTCATATATTCTAATCACTGTCTACCTCTGCAGTTCTTACCTTCAACTGTTCCCTCCACTAACAAATCAACCAATCCAGCATGTCTCAAAATATGACCTACCAGCCTGTCTCTTCTTCCTGTAAGCTTCTTCCATAAAACCGAGCGTGGTGGTGTAACGGATAGCGTTCTGGCCTCGCATTCGGGAGGACGGCGGTTCGAATCCCCGTCCGGGCATCCAGATTTGGGTTTTCCATGGTTTCCCCAAATCACTCCAGGTGAATGCCGGGATGCTTCCTTCAAAAGGCCATGGCCGAATTCCTTCCCATTCCTTGCCCCCATCCTTTCCCGTCTCTAAAGACCACGTTGTTAAAAAAAGGGACGTTAAACTGTTACAAAAAAAAAAAAAATCTTCCATAAACTTCTTTTCTCACCCATCATTTCTAAAACTCGTTCATTTCTTACTTTGTCTGTCCACCTAATTTTCAGCATTCTTCTGTAGCACCACATTTCAAATGCTTCAAGTTTCTTTCTTTCCGGTATTCCTAAAGTCCATGTTTCGCTACCGTAAAATGCTGTGCTCCACACATAGAGTTTTAAAAGTTCTTTATAATTCCTAGATCAATATTTGAAACTAAAAGGTTTCTCTTTTTCATGAAGGCTATTTTTGCTAGTGCTATTCTGCTTTTAACATCATTCCTGCTTCGGCCATCGGTTGTAATTTTGCTTCCCAAGTAACAGAACTCACTCACTTCTCCTATTGCATCAGATCCTATTTTTATATTTAATCTGCTAGTATTGGTGTCATTTCTGCTACATTTTATCACTTTTGTTTTACTTTGATTTATATTCAGTCCAAAATCTTCCTTCAGTATTTTGTTCATGCCATTCAATAACTTCTCAATATCCTCAGCCCTCTCTGCTAATAAGACAACAGAATATCATGAATTGGAATAAGATTTTTGTGCGTGTTCTAGCACATTTTGAACTCTAGTTTCGTAGCCATTTACTTACAGCCGTCGTTTTTCTAATAATTGTGTATACATTCAGAATTGCGAGAAGATTATAACGTATCATCCAAGATGTAATGAAGCTACGTTAATTGTAAAATTCTGATTCTAATGGGAGACAGATTTTGAGCTTTGTGAAACGATTACTCAGTCCCTAAACCGTTTTCCTAGGTACTCGTCAATGTGCTGAGGCACTGCGCACTTGATCACGGAGGTACAACGGACCAGGCACGAGCCCAATCCATCGTTACCCGGCGGATTTCTGGAGCCATCAAAGCGAATTCCGGGAGGGCCCCAATTATCGCTACATAAACTACACATTTCACAAGAAAAGAAATACATTTATCACACGCGAATATAGTTACATTTTTCACAGACAGATGGCAACATTTGACTTTCCTTATTAGTACTTGGTACGACCTGGCAGTAGGTATAAAATATTTGGCTCCTAATTTGACCTAGTTAACGATGAATAAAAACTAATCGAAGACAACCGATCCCATAAGAGGCTGTGAAGAAGATACCAGTTTCCTTGAGATTTTTACTAAATAGAGATCCAACTCAACGTACAGGGTGATTATAATTATAGTTTAAGTTTCAAAACGCTCTAAAAACCGAATCACTGATTAGAATGACGTCAAAATTGAACGGCGTGTTATTGAAGAAGGGGGAAAGAACATGAACCAAAAAAGCCTCCATTCAATCGGTTTTTAACTGTCCTGAGACCAAAAACCGCATAAAAAGCATCCATATAATTTGTTTTTAAATTTCGCGAGACTGGCGCAAAACATGTTCAATATGCTGTCCACTGTTGGGTGCAACAAGATTAAATCGGGAAACAGCATGTTCCACAACCAATCTAAGTGTCACCGGGGTCAAGTTCGGAATGTATTGCGCGTGTCTTCAATTCAGCTACGTTGGCAATCGGAGTACTGAACACAACATCTTTCAGATAACCCCACAGCCAGAAATCACACGGATTAAGATCAGGTGATCGGGCCGGCCACGCTGTAGGGAAATGACGACTGATAACTCTAGCATTTCCAAATGCCGCCTCAACAACTGCTTCACTCGATTTGCAATGTGCGGAGGAGCGCCATCTTTCATTCATGTTCTTTCCCCCTTCTTCAATAATACACCGTTCAATTTTGATGTCAATCCAATCAGTGGTTCGTTTTTTAGAGCGTTTTGAAACTTTAACTTTAATTATAATCACCCTGTATATATCTGGGAGGAGGGGATTTGCGTTTGTCACAAATATAGAGTGAACAATATAATCAGATTACATTCTGGACATTATAAGTAGTGTAAAACGTTTTAAATTGAGCGCAAAGTTTCGTTTAGTTTTTTTTTTTATCTGCTTAACGTCTCTCTAACAGTGAGGTCTTTAGAGACGGGAAAGGATGGGGAGCAAGGAATGGGAAGGAATTCGGTCATGGCCTTTTGAAGGAAGCATCCCGGCATTTACCTGGAGTGATTTTGGAAACCATGGAAAACCCAAATCTGGATGCCCGGACGGGGATTCAAACCGCCGTCCTCCCGAATGCGAGGCCAGAACGCTAGCTGTTACACCACCACGCTCGGTTTTAGTTTAGTAAAATATTTGGCATAAAATTTTCTAAGTGAAAAATTTTGAATGTAGAAAATTATTTTCCAAATGACATTAAACTGTTATTGTATTAGTATTGAAATCGTACGATTTGTTGTGAGTGTTTGACAGGTCTGTAGAGTGCTGAACCTTATGGAACGTGGCACGAGACGCCAGGGTGGATTGCTTTCTCAGCTGTGGTGTCGATGCTGAGACACTGGATCCGGCCGTTGTCCCATCGAGAGTGAAAGGCGAGGTTCCTTTCGAAGGAGTGGCTTCCACGTTCGGCCCTGCACCGCTTTCCAGACGACACTCACTGCAGATTATGAGGAACACTTTCCTCGCAGTGTTTACGCTAATTAACTTCCGGATACTCAGCAGTGTTTCCCCTTAACAAGTACTTCACGGGACAGACATGCGTTTTTTTTTAAAAAAACAATTGAAAACAAAAAGACTATCAATAATTGCTAATCAGAATCAATTTTCATATTCCTGATAATATCTAATCTAATACAAAGAATTCCACATTTAGGTGTAATATTCTCAATTGAAATACTGAACGTTAATGCAGCGAAAGGTCTTTGCTACTCCGAGGTTACTCCGCTATTTGGCAGAATGAATCGGCAGAGTTTTTTCGTATGATATAGTCAGTACATTCACCCTCGTTCATAAGTTTGTTGTCAAATTCTTAAGCTCTGAATTACCACTAGCTGAGTAGCTCCGAAGTAAACTAAAGACAAAGTTTTAACACATACTTGCACTAAAAGAGAAAACCGTATTTGATATTGTGCTGAAAGGGTGAAGCTATTGTTATACAAGATTGAATTTACTATCAATTATGACATACAGACTCTTGGTGTCAGTTTAAACTTTTGTTAGACACGACTGACGAAAGAAATGTTAAATTTTATAATGGTATAAAAGTAAAAGTCCATATTTACTTAACTAGAATGCGGAGAATTTTTGCATGCAACTAATGAATAAAACGGACAGGACAGCATGTAAATATTTTAACCGTCCAACATTGTCAGTAAATCAAGAATCCTGTTCTGTGCCGATCATATATGCGCTCTCTTTCAAGTTTAATAAACTCACAATTCTTTTTGTGAATCAAATTTGAATGGAACGTTAACATCAAGGACAGTTCTCAGGAATAATCTGAAATGCAGTATCGCTGAGAATTGGAAGCGTTTTAACTGGTTCGTGGTTTCGGAATAACTTAGTCTCTAAGATGAAGAAATGTTTTCTGCTGGTAGACACGGACAACCAATTACAACTCGGTATCGCTGGAATTACGTAGAACGTGACTTGTCAAGTTCGCGGCTACTGCTAACGAAACAGACGCCGCGCTGATCTTATCCAGGGGCTACACTACACTTCTCTTAACATTGTTGGTGATACAACCATCAGCTGTACCTATAACTTCACAAATATCAGAAAAAGAACGTTGGTTTGGAGATATGGTTGGAGAAGAACAGCTCTCAACCATCTCAGGCCGGTTGATTCGAATCGAAGGGAAGCAACCTTCACCATCTGATCTGAGAATCACATTCATCTTGTGACATTCGGTGAGTACTATTGTGAATATTTTGGTTTCAAAGATCTTACCAGTAAAATACAATACAAAATGTTTATTTATATCAAGAAAAGTATATCTCAGAAGTACGCATCACTCACAAGACTTAACATGAATGTCCCCCCCCCCCCCCCCCCCCAGCGAAGGGAGTGGATGTAGGATACTGATTTTTATTTTTTTACTGACCTATTACGACACACAACGCTATTTTAAGTATTATCACTATACAGGAGTAGTTCATATATTTACTTTCAGACTTGGTAAAAATGACGAGATGTTAATCGATATAGGAGGAAGAAAGAAGAGTCAATAACACCTGAATATTTGAACATGAATTATTAAGGGACTATGTTAAAATTCTGGCCCAACTGTTCACATTGTGGTTCTCAGTTGCTCGACATAGGTCAAGACATACGAGTGTACCTATCCTGCCTTCCTAAATATCCTTTAAGCCAAGGTTTCTTAAACTTATAATTCAACGTACCCCTATTAAATTTTTCCGACAGTGGTGAACCCCATTAAAAACTGGCTTTATATATATATATATTAAAAAAGGATTTTTATTTAAAAAATAATAGACATAAAGAGCAGTATGTTGTTAATTAATCAAATGGATGGGCTTGTTTCTTGTAGAAAATTGAGTCAATTTTAGGAGCAATTTTGCTAATTATCAATCTCAATTGACGATCGTCGTCGGTGTTGTTTGCTTGAGTCAGCTAGGCAGCCGCGAACCCCCTACGGTCAACTGGTGAACCCCTAGGGGTTCGCGTGCCCCACTTTAAGAAATCCTGCTTTAAGCTACCCAACTCTGATGATGAACCTAACTATATGTCCTAAGGACACGGGAAGACAAAATGTTTGCGTAAAGCGACAGAACTCAAAAAATTTAGATCCGAACCATAAATCATTGGAGCCTTTATCATACCAATTCGCTTATGTGTGATGTTCAATGTTTACAATAGATGTGGCATGAGTTATTATGATATCCTTAAATATTGGCTCTAATATAGGCGATTCCATTTCTGAAAGCAAAGTGTTTCTGCGCATGGGCCATAGTGACGAGTGACTTACCGTGGTGAGTGGTGGTGGTCTGATGTGGCCGTGCCCGCGATCTGGATCACACTGTGCGCGCGCCCGCCTCGCCCGCTCTAATAGCCAGCCGGCCAACGGAACGCCCTCGCCCCGCCACCTCTCACCGCACCACTCCAGCACTACCATTCTCAAATAGCTCGCCCTTATCATGATCGGTTCTCTAAGATGATTGCGCACAAAAGATATGGATTCCACTGGGATTTCTAATGATAAATATCGATCCAAATTTTGTAATATGGTTAACGCCGGGTCCCCTCCACCAAAGTGACTAAATCTCGGAAACTGATCTCACAGAAGAGACAGGAAAAATTATTAGCTGGGCCCATTAGGAACAATAACACTAACAAATGATTGTAGGCTCTACACTCATTTCACGGACCGACAGCATTTATGTTCACGAAATAATTTCTCTAATAGAAACAAATATATATATATTTTTTAACAATTTAGCGAACCGCAATAACGGCGTTGTATAATAATACGACAATGTTCTTAAATAGTATTGTTATTATTACAGAGAGTGGTGGGTGAGCGGCAACACTTGGGCCTGGAATTCAAGAGTACGAGTGCTGAAATCTCCATCCAATCATCCACGTTTAGGTTTCCGTAAATATCTCCAGGCAAACGCCTGGATGGTTCCTTAAAAAGGTCATGGCCGACTTACTTCTAGTTCCTTGCCTTCAATCCTCTCCCGCCTATTATGACATCGACGACACGTAAAACCATAAGCAAAAAAAAAAAAAAAAAAAACAAAAAAAAATGAAATCCAAAAATACTAATACAAAAAATTTAAAATGATGTAGTTATTGTTTTATTGTGATGAAAATCACGTTCTACTGAAAATTTATCCACACACTTGTTTCTGTATTTCACGAATTTTTACTTTGAATTCCTTTAGTGTTTTAGGTAAATTGTTTAACATCGATTTTCACGCTGCGTCGAAGTGCTTCTCTTCCTTCTTCTTCTTCTTCCCAACGTCTCGACCTTGCCTTAGATCTTCCTCAGTGACTAAGCCGCCTGCTGAGTCTGCTAGAGTCTCTGGCAGAGTCAGCAGGCGGCTAAGTTCCCTGAGGAAAGCCTAAGGCCAGGTCGAAACGTTGGGAAGAAGAAGAAGGAGCACTTCGACGCAGCGTGAAACTCGTCAAGCTATTAGTACCAATATGACGGCTGCGAAAACGGCAAAATCTTTTATATCGTTCTGTGGTTTATTCCAGCCTGTGACTTCCTTACCGACAGAAGAAAATATTCCCTCTCCCTTGTGGTTGAAATCAAGTGCTAGTTTATGACCGTGGCTACATTTTACATTCCATGTACGACTTCTAATTCTTCTACTACTATATTTTGACGCCCTATTGCCAAAATACGGCTTACAAGCTCCCAACACTATCTTAACTCGCATCTGTCTTCAACTACAGCTAACATAGCCTATTTAACTTTTTTTTTTTGGTTATACGTCTCGTCGACGTCGAGGTCATTAGAGGCGGGAAGGGACTGGGGTGGGAAAGTAACGGGAGGGAATGCGGCCATGGTCTTCTGAAGGAATCATCCCAGCATTCGCCTGGAGTGATTTGGGGGAACCATGGAGAATCCAAAATCTGGATGGTTGGACAGGGATTCAAACCCGTGCCCTCCCGAATGCGTGGTCAGAACGTTACGCTCACCCACCACGCTCGGTGCTCATTTGCCATATCAGCTACTGACCGTGTTCTATGGCCATTTTCGCAAGCCAACCTAGCTATTCTCCTGCGTACCAACCGAACCAAAGCAAAGATCTTCTTTTTCACCAACTTTTCCCAACATTTTGGGGTCTGCTGCTTTAGATGAGTTTTATTCATCGCTGGCATGGCTTGTGACCGGTCCGTTATTCTGAGCCACACTGGCGCGTAGGAAGACAAAGATGTTATTCAATAATTCTAAACTGCCGAAACGACAATATTGTGTAGTGATGAAACGATAATTTCCAGCAACTGCGATATAAAGTAACGAGCAATCGCAATACCGCTAACTGTAACAAGTAAGACAACAAAATTTCTAGCAATGTCATAAACTACGACAACAGTACTCCGCTTTTAATATCTTCAATTTAATTGCGATGTAGCACATGCTGCGGTGGCAATTACCCTCTGCACCCACTTATCACCTTTCTTGTATCTGCCCACATTTAGCCTTTGCGAATTTGTATTTTAAATTCCAGCAGGTACTTTGCACAGTTATTCATCAGTTCCCTTGGTAACTTATTCTAATCGTTCACTCCATTACCTACAAAAAAAAAAAAAAAAGTTATCCTGTTCCCTTCTGTCTGAAATCGAATGCTAGTTTGTGGTTATTGTCATCTTTTACCTTACATGCATGTCTCTTAATTTTCCCACCAATATCTTTTCAAACTTCACAACCAACAAAGGCTTTGTATATTCCCAGAATTCTGTTCACCCTCTTAGTGTCTTCCAATGAATCACAATCCAGCTCTTTCGTCATAACAGTTAATGATTGTGTTCTACGCTAATTTCCACTGATAAATCTAGCCATCCTTCTATGCACTCTTCTAATTTCTATATATGGTATCCAAAATATAGTGTTCCGCATTATTCCAAGAAATAGTCCAACCAAGGTTTTGTAACCTAATTCCTCACTTTTGTAGTCCATACACTCATCAACCTCCCTAACAAATGAAGGATGGATTTTGAAGCTGTTTCCTACCATCTGTCCAATCTGCTCTTCCCAGTTGAGTTTATTATCAAATTTTGTGCCAACATATTCCAGGGTTTCAACAAGCAATTACTTTCCCAACGTATAATCGTAAACAACCTTCAGTTTTTTTTCCATTTGTGCACCTAATAAGCTGACTGCTGACTCTTTTTGTCATTATCTACCCAGCTAGATATCCTGCTCAGGTCACACTGCAGCTGTTCACACTCTTCTGCCTTTATGATGCAATTATATAACATTATGTCATCTACAGACAACCTAACTTCTAAGCCTAACCATTCATACAATCACTTATTAGAATAATGAATATTTATGGTCCTAACAAACTACCTTGTGGTACTCCCATTTTCACTTCCACTTGTCTTGACATTGCTTTTCCTACTGTTTCTCTTTTTTTTTCCTACCTTTCAAGAGTTCCTCTACCAAAAATTATTTTTTCATCCACTGCAATTGTTTTTACCTTATTTAAAGTTGCGATGTAGCACTCTGTTAAATTCCTTAAACAGATTTAGTGCTAAACTACCAACTTGGCCTCCCATGTCCATTTCATTTAAAATATATAACAAATAGCCCCCTAATTGAGATTCACATGAATATCCTTACCTAAAGCCAGGTCGTCGATTTGAAAACCAGTTTCTTTCCTTACAAACATCTCTGATATCGTTGCATATCAACCTTTCTATTAACTTATCCCCACTAATATCAGAATAACTGGCCTGTAACTTTAACCCTATTTGTCGCACTTGCTTGATGGACTAGTACTACTACCGCACTTTTTCCGGTTCTCTGGTAAGCAACAAGTCTCAAGATTAAACATTACACTTTTTAGCTATCCTTCATTATATCTACAGTATGAATTTCAAATTTTTTAATCTGATCATTTGTAATTTGTGGATAAGCTCGTTCTCCGTTATGCACCTTCCCATTTCTGTAACATAGTCCCCAATGGTCTCATTAAACCAGTTACTTAATGTCTCTGCATTTTTCAAATCCTTAGAGGCAGGAAAGCACTGGGATCAAGTAAGGAGGAAAGAATTTTCCCATGGCCTTCTGAAGGAACCATCCCTGTAGTCACCTGGAGAGATGTAGAGAAACAATGGAAAACCGAAATCTGGTTGGCCGGATCGGGATTCGAACCTACACCTACCGAATGCGAGGGCAGAGCGTTACCACACACCCAGTCTTCACTCAGTCCTTCCCTCCCCTCAGTTTTCTAACAAAGCAATAGAAATTTCTAGATGCCTCATTCAGTGATCCTCCTGCACCCACCATCATACTCATAAATCCATCTTTCAGTTCCCTCTTTGTTGCTATTAATTCTTTGATGTTTGTGTCGAGTGTTACTTATGTTTTTTCTTAATTATGATGCGATTATCAGAGTGACAGCCGTGGAGATAATTTTGCGCCAGTGAGTGCAGACTTCTGCAAAGTTGTACCAGGAGGTTGGGTCTATATTTGTGCTCTTCATGGTCTCTTTGTAGCGTCTCACCATCGTGTCTTTTGTCAGTACTGAGCACACTGTGTAAAATTTGTCGAGTGATTTTGATTTTTCTCATATCCATTTGAGTCGGTAACTGATGATGAGGGCATCAATGCTGTTTATTTTTGCCCTTTCTGGTACTATAACATTAGAAACATGTTCATCCCATAAGATGTTTAGAATGAAGCCAAGCTTCTGTTGGTAGAATCTCTTTACGTCATGGTGGTAAAAGGTTCATGTCTCACATCCTTACAGTAATGTGAAGACAACAGCAGCACGGTACACCAGCAGCTTGGCGCATAACTTAAGATCTTTATCCAGGAAAACCCAGTGAGAGGGACATCAAAACTAAGTGTTTCACATCCTTCTCTGAGATGCTCAGTGAAGATACAATTTTCCCAAGGTAGAATAGTTGTCTACCTGCTCCATGGGTGAATATCAAATAATGTACGGAGTATTTAAGTTGAACAATGGGATTTTGGCTGTATTTGCAGAGAAAAAAAAGAATCTTTTCTGTACGCTTTTTCAGACCATACCCATAGAATGTTTGCTAGAAATCTGAGGATTTGTTGAATTTAGAATTGGGGCTGTAATGCTTCTGCACACATTACAATAGAAATACAGAAGCTTTAAAATTTTATGCCAGAGGCGTAAAGTTGCCTGTTCAGGCGAAAGCAAAGCGAAGGCAAATTGTTGCTGTTGGTGAAGCAAAGGTTTGCTTCTCTAAAATTTTGCTTCATCTGTTCATCCAAAAGTAAGCAAGGAAAATAAATAAATGACAGGACCTTGTATCAATTGTTTTGTGTGCTTGTAGGCATTATTAATCTTACTAAACTGGTTTCACTTTTGTTTTTCGACGAAACAGAATTTCTCTTCTTCGTGTACCATATAACTTTTGGAGCTGACAAGCAAAACCATCCAAAAATTCTCCTATCTCCTCTTTCCCCGTTTTTCGCAGAAACTGTTTTCCTTTGTTTTTGATGTGTCAGTTCTGACGCTATACTCCAGGGTGTTAGTTGTTAATTTTTTTTAGTGAAATTTGATTTTTTTTCGAAGTAGGACCTGCCAAACGTCTTAGTATTTACCAAGATGACCACAGAAATATGCCGCATAAAACCTCAACCCGTATCAGCTATTACCAGAGGTACAGTTTAGTTTCGTCCAAACTTACGGAGCGTTTTTATAATTTTATGACCATCATGAAACATGCTTCATAGTCGAATTTGTATTTGCTATGAGTGTTGATACTGTTGTTTTTAGGCAGGTGTAGATGTGTCAATAAAAGATCGTACCGTTAACAGGCGCTGCCTGTCAACCAGATTAGTATGGCACCGTAAACATCTTACAAATTACAAACTCGTTCCCAACTTAAAGCAATCGGTGCTGCCAACAATTTCGTTCAACGCTGCGGAATCCATGCAGGCTGGATTTGACGTACCTACTACTAAGTCCTCAAGTATCTGATAGAGCTACTCTATTTTTGTTTAAGTTTTCCTAATCCGCCTTTACCGATTCTAACAGTCTGACCGATCTCCTATGTTTCGAAACTTTTCATTTAATCCGATCTAGCCTTTATGTAAGACAATTTTGCATAACCACTCCTTCCAAAACGTTTTCATTTTTTACATCATCTTCCCACTTAACATTTTACAGAACACTAATTTTCTTCAAAATCTTAAAAGGAAAGAGACGCGAAATATTTTGTAGCTTCAAACTGGTGTATTTGAGTTTTGCGTAGTGAAATGTCAGTTGAAATTTCATAAATGTTTAGAAACGGCTGAACAGTGAACCTGACCACGTCACCAGTTCCAATGTTAAAACGGTGAATAGTGACCTGTACCTTCACGGATACCGAGAGAAATGACAGCAATTTACTTTTGTAAAAAGGAAAATCAGTTGTTTGATATCGTCTGCATCTATGTCTGCAGTTTGCTGTGGATAGCTGTGTCTACTGTACACCAAAAGTAATCTGTGTTCGAACATTTCAGTGCCCAACATAGAGGGAAGAAATAAATTGTATATGTATCAGTACGGTACAATATTTCACTGACCTTATCTTGCCTGTCATTGCAACCCAAAATAAGACGTTGGGATGAGAACATTTTTACTGCTACCCCGAACCCAGTTTCACTCTGCGCCTGTATCGCTGTACCACGTCTCTTGTTATTAACTAATCCTTGAGGTAGTTGCTGTGAAAGGGATATAGTGTAGTGAAGATGAAAAGTGAAAAACTGGAGCCAGCTTATAGAAGTCACCAATCAAATAGCAATGAAGGAGTTTTCTGGTGAGCTTCATTAAAAATTATCAGCGGGGATAAATACACTTACGGTTGACCAATGAAAGGATTATACACACAAAGAAGAATAAGTGAAATACGCAGTAGGAAATATATAAAATAAACACATAGGATGGTAGTCGTAATTTTATCGAATTTCAATTTTTAAAATTCAGTCTGTTTCGGTACTAAATATGTGGTGCCTTTCTAAAATCTTTGCTGTATTTAATACTATATAAATCAGGCGTAGTATAAGGATAGTATTTACTTTCTGGACACGGGGTACAAAGTGTTCTACAAATACGGTTCGATTATTTTCTCCTTATATTTCTGGTTACAAAATTAGAAGGTCTACTAAAAGTGTGTGAAGGAAACGCAAAAGGGATGATGATTTACAAAAACACAAAACCTTCCTCGGGTGTGAGTTATCTGGATATTGTGTTATACAGCCAGAATTGTTACATAAGAGAAATATTGTTACAGATATTTTGTGTGTTCTAGTTTTATATCAGAACACAACAAATGAAGTTAAAGCCCTAGATATGATAGGAACAAATGCATTATAAAATAATATCGTTTGAAACCATGAACTTGGAGTAAATGACATTTGTATACAACAGTAAAAGAGGTCTGAAGTCTTACCGTTCGTTTCGTCGCTACATTACGAGCCACCGTGTTAGATCAAGTGGACTTACGTTATTAGCAAGGGCATTCCTACCATCAGATTGGACCATAGAATTCGTCCGTCGACAAGGGGTAAATCCAGCAAGTCTAGATTATAACGAAAAACGTGAGACCTACTTAAAATGAAACGTTAAATATTATTGTTCCGAAGTAAGCCTGTTAAATGATTTCAAGGACCTTTCTTTGGTATTTGAAATCTACTAAAAGCTATAACTTGACATGAACGCAATGTCATTATGGTCAATGACTTGGAGACTTATTTTTGTTCTTACTTTGGTATAACCCGGATGGTTGGTCCAGGTCGTTGCATCATCTGACACAGGCTTACTAGTTTGATTCCTGGTGTTGGAAGAAATTTCCATCATCAGAAATTGACCGACAGGGTGGCAGAAGTGGTGATGCCCAATTCCTAGTCACCAGGTTGTGTACCAGAGTCATGGGTTAAATGCGTAAACTTGGCGCAGTGCTTATGGAGTGGACGTTCTGTTGATGATGATTCATCCATCGGATAGCAACTTAAAATTCGGCGACGCCTTGGTGTTATTCGAAGAGCAGACCTGAATAAACCGGCACAATTCTTCACCCTCTCTCTCCTTTCATTTCTCATACGCCATCAAAGTCATTAACACTTGCAAACACTTTCACACTGGGGAAAGCAACTGGAAAAGAATCCTTCACATTGAACGCATCCGCCCGCATGTGGGATACAACTCGCAACTCCAACCATGAAGACGGCTGCAAAGCCAGAAATAGCCCTGAAAATGCCCCAGGTTGGGTGCCGAAACGTTGGCAGTAACTGAATTAATTCTAAACCCGCAAAAAGTAAGTGGAATTTTACAAATATGACGCCTGCTAAAAGCATAAAATTTTATATAATAAATAACACACTTCACTTCAATTTTTAAATGGATTTTTTCTCTCTTCTTATGTTCATTAGAAGGTTAGAGTTACTTAACGTACATCAAGGACGTTGTTCTGCAACTACTTCAACATTTACTTGCATTACAAACGCAAGAAATTGAAGATTTGCTTTGCTTAGGAAAGAAACAGCATTCTTTCGAACTATCAGATATCAGAATTTACAGCTATTTAAGCTATCACCCCTGCTCTTTCTGTATAATAATCGCCGAAAACCGTGGAGGGAGATGCAAATTAGCTTATGTAGGCCCTTACGCGAGTCATAAGATACGTCATAGGGTAAATCTACTTTCCTTTTTACTATCGAGCTTATTACGTGGCAAAGTAAACTAAAGGGCTTCTAAATGAATCAGGTACAAGATGGTATCTCGCTGTATTAATGATCGCTTTCGATCACAACACGATGAAGGGCAACGAGTGCACCTTCACCAGCGTACATACCACGTGATAACAGTTTTCATAGGTAGTTTAGACGAATGCTTGGATGATCCTAAACTTTACACAAACAGAATAACATAAAATGTATTAGCACACAGCTTGCGCGATTCACAGTCACTATTCTCCCTTTTGTTACATCTCCTTTAGTGACAGAAAAGAAAGAAACTGAAATTCAGTGGACCACTTTTAAGTTTGCATATCATTCAGTTATGTAATCCAAGTAACTCGAATGGGACACTAAAACAAAAATATCATCGAGAAAACGAGCGAGATCTTCTTTGATACTCGGGAACAAAGCAAGATCTAATATGTTTATACCGTTTTCTTTTAACTGGATTTTACGGCTTTTCGTAGGCAATGTCACTGAGAACAGGAAATGAATTCAACCATGGTTTTGCGAAGCAACAACACCGACGTACGCCTCAATTGATTTTGGGAAACCTTGGAAAAACGATATATGGATGGCAGGAATCGATCCTTTGTACATCCGAACGCGAGACCGATTATAACATCTCACTCACCAGAATAGGTGATAGTTAATAGAAAAACAGCAGCGATTCTGAGTACTAATAGGGAGACATAATGTAGGATTTGGTTGGAGAACAGGCATGAATTGGTATTTCGTAGCTGGCCTCCCGATCTACTGGGTTATGATTTTCCTATAACCGCCTACGAAAGGCTTCCATTTCCACTCCACATTTTTCGTGAACAAAATTACGGAACAAACTGCTTATAAACCAAGGCCCTCTTATTTCTTGCGCAGTTAGCTTTAGAGCCATGCATAAATAACCTGTTCTGTAATGTTAAAGTTACTTCTAAAACTGTATAACCAACATGGCATCCAACTCTAAATTATAATACTAAATGCGCCTGATATAAAAAAAAAATACTGAACTTAGTATCAATGTCAGGTGTATTGGGATAAATATTTAACGGAATAAGATTTACTTCAACCAAACTGAAATATTATTTGTTTGATAGTTACGAGTCCAGAGTAAGTGAATAAAATTGTAGAAGAATATATTATTATTAAATTTATTAAAAAACAAAACACGAAACGACCAGAAATTTGTGAAAGATTGAAACGAAAGTTTTTTTGAAATAATTTCAGACCAAAACATTTAAAACTGAAACTTTAAAATATAGTAGAAACTTTACTGAAAAGATCTGTATTCACAAACTGCAGGAAATAGTTAATCTAGGGAATGGGAGGTATATTGAAAAGTAAACGTATATCAATTTCTAATTTAGTGTTAGTTTTAAATAAATAATAATTAGTTTTAATCGCTAGTACAGTAACGGGTTATTATCTCAAAATCAGATATATACCATTGTTTTCTCAAGATCTGTTTTAACATTTACAGCAAAGTTTCTACTACATTTTTTGCTTTCCTATAATAACTCCATATGTGTGAGGATGGAGCACAGTTTACCGAAAAACACCATACTAGTAATCGCTCGTCGGTTGCATTCCAAATTATTTACTGGAAACCAGTTTCACTCAGTTATCCATATGTGTTGATCGTGGACTAGCACCAACTTTTTAACACCCCATTCAGGAGTACGCGGGTTCAATCCTCAGTTCGGCTAATCAGATCTCTGTTTTACAGGATTTTTCAAAAATCTCTATAGTCAACTAACAATCCAGCAGTGTGCCATTACGCAATAAATAGTAATCGTTCATAACCGGGTCAAGTTCAAACCTCTGATCTTTCGCACTGGCCACTGAATAAGGAGTTTAGGTGGTTTTCGGTAATCAGCCATGCCAATGCTTGATCATTTCCCAGTTTCCATCTCATAATTTGCTCATTTCAAATACAAAAATCTGCAACTATCGTACATATTACACGTTTCACAGAATGTAGCCAACACTTAATTCACTCTCCCTACCATTTCCCTCTTTTCCGCAGTTAAAAAATCTACAAAGGCTGGTAAACAGAGTTTGATAGTGCTGAAAAGTGGAAAAGATGCTAAAAGGAAATCTCCAGTCTAATGCCAGGATAGTTCTTTGATAAGGGCTACAACCGATTTCATTCCTTTTTCTTACCTGCAGTCCTCTGAGGGTTCCTGTAAGGACCACATCGCCAACGAGCCGTAATGGCGTAATAATAATAATAATAATAAAGTTTGTCTAAATGTACAAAGAAAAAAGTGGTTGACGGCACTAAGATTTCATACCGGCTACAAATGGCACAAACCGCAAATGTTCCTGCTTTTCATGTTATTTTATGCTTCTTTTTGATCAACCCAGCGTGGTGGGTGAGCGGTAACGCTCTGGCCTCACATTTGGGAGGACGTGGGTTCGGATCCCCGTACGGCCATCCAGATTTGGTTTTCCATGGTTTCCCCAAGTCACTCCAGGCGAATAGCGGGATGGTTTCTTCAAAATGCCATGTCCGAATTCCATCTCTTTCTTTGCTCTCAATCCTTTCCCGCCTCCTAAAACAGCGAAGAGGCGTAAAACCTGAAGCAAAAAAAAAAAATCATTTTTTTAGATGATGCGTCATTCTCTGTGATGTTCTAAAACCGAAGCTAATAGCAGAGATGTATATATGTAAATGTACTTCTTCTTCTCGTGTCGATGACAGCATCATATATGTTGCAGTTTTTCCGCCAATACAATGACTTTGTCAGTAGCTGATTGGAGGTCAAATTATTCCATACGGGCCATTGTTATTCAGACCCAGGTGGTATACCTTCTTTTGCCTTGATCCACTCGAAATCGTGTTGCACTCTCTTCTCTCAATCCAATATTCTTTCATTGTTTGGTGCTCCATTTAGTGGCTTTGAAGTCGGCATGAAGCTTGACCGGGACTTTAATCTCGATGGCGCTGGTTTATAGCCATGTAGAGTGTTGGGCGTCTTCGTTCCCTTTAAGCCTTGCAACGCTGGTGGCAACTTCCCGGCATATGTCTCCAGGGGCATTGCCAGCTAGTAGCTCCACTTTGCTCACAGGCGATAGTCTGAGACAACCTGTGATGAGCCGGCATGTTCTGTGTCTACTGTCTTAGCATGACTTGATTTGGCAAACAGGACATGCATACTCTGCTGCGGTGTGGGATAATGCTAAGGCAGAGTTGCGGATGACTCTTGGGTTAGCTCCCCAGCTTTCGGTCAACTTGCATAATATATTGTTGTGTGATGATACTTTCATCTTGAAATTTAAAAGTGAGACCTCTGTCAAGAGTTACACCGAGGTATTTTGGGTTTACACTGTGCAGCAGAGTCGATCCATTCCAGGTCACGTTCAGCTTTCGCTTAGCGCATTTATTGCGCGAATGAAACGCACAGACTTTAGTTTTTTTTAAATTATTAATTAAATTTAATTATTTTTAATTATTATTTGGCTTGAGGTTGTTCTGCATGTAGTAAGTTACAAGGGATTCAAGAGCTGTTGTAAGCCTACCTTCGACAGCTTCGAAAGTCACATGTTGAGCAGCTAGGGCAAGATCATGAACGTAGATAAAGGACAAGCAAGGTACCTCCACGAGCGGCGCTATATATATTTTGTAACGTCCGGCGTCGCCTGGTAACAGAAGGCAAGTTGTCTCTGGCCAAACCTTGCACCACGATGACAGTTTATAGTGTAAATGTACTGTAAATGCTGAAATAGTTTATTTCAGTAGAAAACTTTGATCGAACGAATTAATCTTTTTGAATTGTATTCTAAAACGTTGTGGGTGTAAAATGTGTGTCGCTTCTTAATTGGTTAACATGCTGCCAGAGGTATGGTGCTTGTCTTCAACAGTAACGAATTTCTGTACAACTATCTTCTTGATGTGAACGATAAACATTCCAAACTAACTTAGTTCACAACCCGGAGGTTGGTTGGATCCTCCCGAAGGAGGCATACTAAGCCATTGTGTCAGAGGTAGGACGGCCAGTTCCTTTCCTCTGGGTCCTACAACTTATCGTGGAATGGCCCCACCAGACCCCGAACTTTTGACAGGATGCTCCTTAACCACTTAGCAACCTGTTTTTTTTTTAACTGCTTTATGTCTCTCAACAGCGAGGTATTTAGAGACGGGAAAGGATGGGGGCTAGGAATGGGAAGTAATTCGGCCATGGCCTTATTAAGGAAGCATCCCGGCATTTGCCTGGAGTGATTTGGGAAACGATGGAAAACCCAAATCTGGATGCCCGGAGGGGGATTCGAACCGCCGCCCTCCCGAATGCGAGGCCAGAACGCTAACCGTTACACCACCACGCTCGGTTCAGCAACCAGCTACATCTGAATGATATGGTGAATTAAACATTGTCAGAAAAAGTTACAAAGCGTCTTGACATAGATCGTTTCGACAGTTTTTTTTATGAAATCGTTTACAAACGGGCATTATACTAGTATTACTTTTGAAGTAATACTCGCTGGTGCCCACGACTTTGTTTGTGTTTGTCAAGAATTTTGAAGATTTTTGTACTTTTGCACCGAACCTTGAATATTTCCAGGATAAAAAGTAGCCTATGTTACTCCCTGCCAATTCAGCATCACACACTAAATATGAAGCATATAAGTTATATATGTTTTTTTTTTTTTTTTTAAGCTGAAAACTCTGAAAAATGTTTCGTACTCTATAACATTTTAGTACATTAAAGAACATTTTAGAAGGTTCCAAAGATTTTTAGAATACTTTGATCGAAATATGAAAATGCTCTAAGTCGACCCCTTTGAACTACCATATCTCCCACACCCCCACAGCTACCGACATACAACTACTATAGTGTGTGATGGGAGACTCGAGGCTAGTGAAATATAGAGGCACACACGTCTATCTTTGTATAAGATTGTATATATAATTTTTTATTTCAATGGCACATACGGACAGAATAAAATCAACTAGACATCACTCGTTAAGTTCTGCTGAAACACTAGCAGTTATTCTTCGCTGTATTAAATTAGAGCCTAGTTATGCCCCCTTTAATAGATTCTACTTCATTCCACCTCATTTTAAAACGTAACAAAATTCGGTCATTGAATGTGGACTTCACGATAGTGTATCAGAAAATAACTACAACATGACTACTAAATGTATCAATATCTAGTTCTGCCATTATGAATATTTAAACCACTTTTTTTTATATTCGCAGTGATAGTTTGTGCCTGAACTACAGTAACTCGGAAATTATAGCGTGTTGGAATTTGCGTAATAGAGGTTCAATATTAACGCAAAGAAATGTGAATCAACTTCTTTTTTTTGGCTTTTGCTCCACATTGATTGATATGGAAGTTATTAGAGCCGGGAGAGGAGGGAGCCTTTTAGAGGAACCATCCCAGCATTCTCATGGAAGGATTTCTGGAAACAAAGGAAAACCTTTTTTTTAACTGCTTTACGTCTCTTAACAGCGAGGTCTTTAGAGACGGGAAAGGATGGGGGCAAGGAATGGGAAGGAATTCGGCCATGGCCGTTTTAAGGAAGCATCCCGGCATTTGCCTGGAGTGATTTGGGAAACCATGGAAAACCCAAATCTGTATGTCCGGACGGGGATTCGAACCACCGTCCTCCCGAATGCGAGGCCAGAACGCTATGCGTTACACCACCACGCTCGGTCCAAGGAAAACAGAAATCTGAATGATCAGACGGGGATTCGAGCACGCGTCCTCCAGAAAAGCAGGCTCTAGCGTTACCGTGGCAATGCTAAGTGACTTTTATTTATTTTCGCAACATCTTTCTCACTTGATAGAATTTATTTGCACCTGATCAACATGACAAATAGTTTGATGCAAGGCCTGACCGTAATAACAGATCCTCTCTAAATCCTATGGTTACATTATCCGAAAAGGCGTATTTTCGACCATCTGGAGTGAGTAATAGTTGAAAATTACATCAGTTCCTTCTGTGGATCATCAGATGAACACTTCATTACTCTTCCATTGTAAGTTATTTGATCGTAATAATCAATTATGTTTAGGGCGAAGAAAATGACTGACATTTTAGCGGACGGGAAGGAGTGGTAGTCCCTGACCTAAGCCATCCATCAATATCCCTGGCTAGCTAGCAGCAGCATACGTAATATCAACTGGAGCGCATCACATTCTCACAGAGCCACGGGTGACGTAACAAGCAGACTGCGAACCAGTTCACAGACGTAAAAGGCCGCACCAAGGCAGGCGCCGTGAATTCTCATGGGAAGACGTGTGGGACGAATAGTAATCGATGTTTCCACAGTCCTCTCTGACCTAGAATGTCAACTCACTGCGGAAATATGCCGAAAACCTGTTTCGGTTTATTTTATTAACTACATTCACACTCGTACAGTAACTGACGCCATCGCCAAAACGGTTTTCAAGGTAAAGTTTCGCAAAAACTTTTATTTCTCGCTTGTTTAAGCCAGTTAGAAAAATCTACAGCGTAATATTTTAAATGAGATCCATACCTAGGTTTGAATAAGAAAATAAATAAAATGGTTTACAATTTACTAGTGTTTGCATTACTAAACAGAGTATAGCAATACTTAACACAGTATGCCATCGATTCTAAGTTAGTCAGCAGGCCACATAATACTTGCCTATAGTTACAATAGATATTTAAATATGACAAATATATAAGTAACACAGTTTAATTACAATCAAAAAGTAAAAACCATCAATGAGAACTTTTCATAGGTTTTTAAAATTATAATCAAAATCAAAAAACATCAATGAAACCTTTGCAGACATTTTTGAACTAGTTTAACATATTCTCGACTGCTGCTATTGGCGGGAAAATTCAAATGCGCAGGCTTGGAGTGGGGCAGCCTTGGTGTAGAACATTATTCTTTTAGCCAATTTCGGAATTTTGATAACTTCATTTGTAGAATAATATGGAAAGTGAATAGCGTCATTAGCTTCATTTTTGCATTTAACCAATCGCTGATGTGTCTTTGTTAGACTAAAGGGCACATAACTGACCTCATGAATATTATTTATCTTAAACATAAATTCCTGTTAAATAACTATACACGATCATTTCCTCCCAAAGAAATGTATATGGATAATTGACTGATACCATTACTGATACTGTACAGAAAAACCAAACCATTCATTTTGATTGACGCAAAACAGTAGTGACACGAATTTAATTTGTAGGCTGAGCTGTGACATATTCAACTGTTCTGGCCCTGCATGCAGTAGATTTGCATTTCGAGTCCTGGTTAGTGTTGGGTGTTTTAATTTTGCATGTAATTCCCAGTTACCAAGATTTCAAAGTTCTTCATTCACATAACGTTTGTTAAAGGCAGGATATCCATTCTTCAAATGTAATACGCTTGCCGTGTTGACTTAGAACTAGTTAAAATTTTAGAAACCGCTTGTTAGGGAAAAGATATTTATTTGTTGGTGATGACAAATTATTCACGAAGGAAAAATGTTCTCACTGGTCCGAGCAACACTCTTACCTCCCGGCGTCATCGTATTGCGCAACCTTTCAGGACACACAGATCATCTAAAAATCTTATAGAATTAGTGCTTTAAATCTTAAATGTTACTACTATCTAAAAATTAACTTTCTGAGCGTCCCAGAAATGACGTATTGAACATATTGTTCTGGGAATTCATTTCTTTGCAGTAACTTTAAATTTCCCTCAAGCATATCCTTTAGTTAGTAATCTTATACATATTTCGGCTCAACCTTGTTTCATTACGCAATCCTCTTCATAATTATCACGTACATTTAAGCAAAATGCATGCCTTTTTATTGTTGGTTTCAAATTTTAATTTAACGAGTAAAAATATTTAAGAATTACAAAACATAAAAAATATGCAATCCAAATTGTTTCCTTGTAATAACAGCCACATCATTGAAAAGAGAATATAACGAAAACATGCACATCGAACGAGCGTAAATAAACAAAAAGCAACTAAGAATTTTAATATGTGGATTTAAATCAAATACATATGTTTCTACATGGTTGGTTTCGAATTTAAAATATATTGAAGCATTAAAGAAACAAAAAAAGATAACGTTTATTCGTAGGGGGCTGTAAAAGCCTTACCTATGGACAGAGAACGATGACATCTTTGGCCGAAGAAGGTATGTGACGTCACGTCGTTTCAGATACGATGACCAAGCTGGTCTTTTATTAGCACTGGTGACTGCTGGTAACTGACAGTTTAACGAAAACCACAGCCCTAAAAATCTTTAATTGTTTTCGCTACTGCTTAATTCACTTGAGTCGCATGTCTCTCCCTGTCCCACTCTCCCCCCCCCCCCCTCCCCCACTAAATATGCTTCATTTGCCTCTTTTGCAACATCTTTATTGTTAAAACGTATTGAGACTTCCAACACTGATTATAATAAGACCTAATTATGTGTTAATTTAGATTTCAGCTTTTGCGTTAACGGATTCCCGGTGCACATGAATCAGTTTCGATTATGTATATTATACGACATTCGGCTGCCATACAGTCAGTTGAAGTGTCATTATTAATGCATCTTTTATAATCACAATTCCTAGAGTGTATTGTTTCCACTAAATACAGTCAACACTGACACGGTATTAATGCACACAACAATAGTTGTTGTTGTTGTTATAGCTTTAGGGCCTGTCGACAACGAGGTGATTAGCGCCCTACAACAACAGTTAAACAGCTGTGCCCTCTGCCAGACTCGAACCGGTGACCTTCAACACGCGGAGCCACACTGAAGCCCCTACGCTGCGGCGGCGGTATCATTTTCGATTAAAATTAGTTGCAGAGATATTGCAGCGGCTGTGTGATTATCGTGGCTGCGCTTGCGACCTTGCTGACGTCTCGGGTTTCCAGGCCAGGGGCCGCTCGTGGCCCGTCCTGTCCTCGGAGGAATTCAGTTAGCAGCAGTCGGCCCGGGCCGCCCGTGCGGTTTCCAGTGGCTCAGACCTCGTTGTCGAAACCACAGGGGGTTAACACCTGCCTGCACCACAACCTGTTCAGCTCCACCCTACCACACGACTAACTTAATAACATCTCTGCTCCTCTTCTACGCAGGTATCAAACAAGGAGTCAGGATAGTAAATGTCGTATCAAAAGAGGTGCATGAGACAACAAAGCTGAACAGGGTAGGACTATCACTGTTCATTATTCTAACGATTATGAACGATCTGGTGGCTTAGTGGTTAAGGTTTCTGACTGGGGATCGCAAGGTCCTCGGTTCGAATCCCTGTCTCGGCGGGGATTTTTATTTGGCCTTAACTCGACCTTAACCTCTGGCACAGCTTGCTGTGTAATGTGAAGTACGTCAGTACGCTTCCGTAGTTCGGATTCCACGTTAAACTGTAGGTTCCCTGTACATGTTAGCATTGCCGGGTTAGTTTAAGGCTACGGTTACACTGCAAGCGAATTCGCCCGTATAAACAAACCCATACAAACAAAGGCAGGTGGTTACAGTAAAAGCTAATTGGTCGCGCGAATCGCTAGAATTTCAAACTTGTTAGTTTTTGTCGCGCGAATGGAGCGATTCCTTGTAGGCTGAGGCAGGTGCTGTAGATTCCGTATAGTTGCAAAAGGTTTTATTTCACCCGAATCCTTCGTTGACTATTTCAGTTATATTTAAATGTTATTATGGAGTGAAAAACTGATATGCTTGGTGTTTGACAGAAGAATATTGTGCATTTTCAGATGGTGAAATACATAGCCTAAAGTTACACTGCCTCCTTATTTCTTCCTTTATTGCAGGTTTTCTCACCTACACATACACCTATAAAATTTCCCAGGCAACTACGAACCCCCTCAAAGACAGGTTTTTTTTTTTTTTTTTTTTTTTTTTTTTTTTTTTTTTTTTTTTTTTTTTTTTTAAATAAGGATTTTATTTTTACAAATGTAATACAGTTGCATGTTATTAGTGAATGTGTCTGATGGGCTTGTTTTTTCAGCAGGTTGAGTCGACTTTAGGAGCATTTTGCACATGTTCATTCGCAATTCACCATTGTGCGTGTTTCACTTTTGATACAGCCAGTCAACCGCCATAATGTAAAACATGTCGCGAACCCCCTACGATCAACTGGCGAAGCCCTAGGAGTTCGCATATCTCACTTTGAGAAATCCTGTTCTACTGTATTCAATATATATGAGTACGCGTCAAACCATAATATTCATAAAACTTTAAAGTTCGGTTCTTTAATTCCTCAAAAATTTGAATATATTCACCCAAATGATAACTCAAGAATGTATGATTAACCAAGAATTGCCTCTTTCTCTTTTCAAATGGAAATAATTTCATAAATGGATTTTCAGCTAAATAAAATTCTTCTTCAATATCCATATTCTTAAATTTTCACCAGGTGAATCTGATCTTCTGATAAATTAACTACTAAAAACAATCGCTTTGAACAGCGTGAAAAGTGAAATAAACCACTTCCTCGGGGACTTCGTTCGCGCGAATACGCTTGCACCGTAACCACTTCTTCGCGCGAATTCGCTTGCAATGTAACCGTAGCCTAAGGCGGCTGCGACAGGGGCGGAATGCGCAGCCTATAGAAACACTGTCACCAGATCAGTACGACCACTCGGAATTATTATTCCAACGAATGGTTGTGTTAAATATTACGTTTTCTTTGGATGGAATAACATGGTCAGTAAAATTTAAACTAGAGAGTAATGTGAACAATTAAAGGGCAATGCTGAAAATTAAGTGGACAGATAAAGAACAAAATAAACGAATTTTGAAAATAATGGGTGAAGAAAGAAGGGACAAGATGGTAGGTCACGTTTTAAGACGTATGGGATTGGTTAATTTGTTAATTGAGGGAACAGTCTAACGTAAGAACTGCAGAGGTAGACAAAGATTAGAATATGCGGAATATATGAAGCAGGTAATTGAAGACGCAAATTGTAAGGTATGTGTTGAGATCAAGAGATTAGAGGAAGATATGAGGAGATGGAGGACTGCATTAGACTATAGCCGGTTCAGTTAACAGAGGCGGCTCAAGGACAGTTTACTCTATCCCCACTCCACTATCCTTATCCCTATATACGAAGGAAAATTTGTCTCGCGCCTCGTTCAGCTGGGAGAGCTGTGAGGGGAGGGGGTTGTAAGGTAAGGAGCAGAGCCAGGGGAACATGACCTTGAGCCGCCAGTTCGGAGTGAACAGGGTACAGCCAAGAGAGTGAAAACTGCAAAAAAAAAAAAAGCAATGTGGATAAAATATCAAGTTGCAAACTTTGAAATGGAATGAAGATAAATGTTAAAAGAGTCATTTTACTCCATACACAGAATAATAAACGTGTTCTATAATTATACAGTTAAAATTGAATCGCTTGTCGAAGGTACAAAACGTAAATATACAGGCACAAAAACTTAACTTATTCCACAAGTCGAAGGTTGTTTGGATCCTCCCGATGGAGGCATAGTAAATTTAAATCATCATATGGCATTGTTCGGGAGATGCCGAAGGACTGTAGGTCGAACGAAGCGAGCCCTTACACTATACTATGTTCAGACAGGAAGGGCGGGTCAAGGTCACTCTGCTCTATCCCCACCCCGCTACCCCAGCCCCTACAGGCGAAGGGGGAAACAGCTGCCGCGCATGCGCAAACGTCATCACGACGTATGTGGTACAATATGTTGCATCTAATTTGATGATTTCTTCAGAAAATCCAACATTTTAACTATTTGTCCTGACGAAAATGAGTGAATCGTATGTCATAGAAATTTCGTGTTTACCAATTACAATTTCATATATTAATAAATATAAAAATTATTTACATATCAATGAATAAAACTTACTGCTTCCAATCATTATTTTTAGTTTTACAAGTTGCGCAAGACATTTCGACGATTAAATCCAATTTTTAGATATCTTTCCCAGTGGAAGTTAATTCTCTAAACACGTCGTTTAAAATTTGAAATGAAAGTGATATTTACTCGAAGCGATAGTTTCTGTTTACAGAAATCGTTGATGAGACCACCATACCATTGCGTTTAGTGTGTTGCCAAATAAACTTCCTTGCGTGATTTTGATTTACCCACGTCTCGTCAAGGTAGATGACAGGTCGAAGAGGATGTTCCTTCCTTAAATCGTGCATTTTTCTTAAAAATGAGGCTCTTGCTGCAATAATATCTGTCCTTTCCATCAGAAAACATCTACCGTCATTACATTTTCTGTATATGAAGTCGAGTGCTTTTAATAATTTATATGCCTCCAGTGTAGTTAATTTTCTCTTTCAGTACCTCCCTCAATTTTTCGTAAGGTAGGGTATTGACCTCGGTCATAAAATTCTAGAACGGAACGTCGAATCGCATCTTTCTGAAAGTCATCCACTCCGTGACCAGCATTTCTCGGTGAATGTTTTTCTTTGGCTCAGCTGGGCTTCGCTACGTACACGCTGCACGGTTCGTAACGATACGCCGTCATTTTTAGCGGTTCCCTAAAAAGTATATTAACTTTCTCTTCAGAGTTTTCTAACGTCTTAAAAAACTATAAACATAAAAAAATAATGTCGCCTAATGTAACAACTATCTGATGCCATTTCATTTTTATAACGGTGTATCGTAATAAACACGACAATACTGCGACAAACGACAATGCCTGTAGGCAGCGGTCTGCTCGGAGGGGAAGGCTTCTGGAGGGGGTGGTGAGGTGAGGCGCGGGACGAGGGGAATATGACCTTGACGCGCCACTTGAGAGTGAATGTAGTATAGGCGACGATTTTTACACTTTTGTGGTACACTTTTTGAAAAAACTGCTGTACGTCTAGGCGTGAAACTGTACATAATAATTCAGATTCAATTCTAGATGTGTAATCAATCATTATTTTTGCAAAAATAAATAAATAAATTGTAGTAATTTGTATTATTTTTATTCGTGCATTCTGAAAGAAACCAGAGGTGACCGCGTCAAGTGGTTTGAGACAGCTATTGTCGACAGTAAGTGGACAAATAATTGCGCGGCATATTGGTTGTGCAAGAACGAAGTTTTTCACTGCGTTGTAAGTAAATAAACTCCTCTCGAGCTCCAAGTCACGTAAAACTGTCACAGTTATGGGACGTTTCGAAGACATCTATCACATTTTCATCCATAGGTGTCACTGATTAACTGTTTGTTAATGCGCTGCCGCGGAAACAGTGGAAGACAGAAGCCAACCCAGCGCGATGACGTCATCCACGCTTCTCCTCACTATTGAGGCGAAGCTGTTTCAGCCTTTTGATAGCCGAATTCCAAGTCGCACTGATTTGGTAACCAGTGTCCAAGTTAACTAAAGATTTCTAGAGCTTCTGTAATAATGTTATCCCAAAATTCTCAGACCTACTTGGACACTGATTTCTCTTCTTGCCCCAGACGGATATTTCTAACGTGTTCACTGCACAATACACCGCTACATTTGTCCGATATAACCACGGCCACATTCACAGGGTATATAATACACACCAGGGGTTCGAAAACCTAGGTCATGTTTAATGCTTCCTAGGTAGTTTTTAATTTTTGCTGGTGGCCTGAAAATTGTCTTAACTCCGTGTTGAAATAGTAGGTTCATTTCGAGTTAAGTGACAATAGCGGATTATTTTTATTTAACGATTTTCTTTAACAGGAGCAGTTGCTGTGTTGTATGCGTGCAATACACTGGTAGCTATTCTGCTTTCAGACAAGTCCACTGACTTTTGTAATGCAAGCATAGTGACTGTAATCTTTATGTGCCACTGCTGCTCATAACTTTTTGAGAAATTGACCAACAAAATTTGTACCATAGAAGCAGCAAGGCACACTAACACGATGTATATTTCCTGTTCTAACCATACTTCAAGCAGTCACCATCCAGAAATGTTGAAGAAAAACACCGAGCGTGGTGGTGTAACGGATAGCGTTCTGGCCTCGCATTCGGGAGGACGGCGGTTCGAATCCCCGTCCGGGCATCCAGATTTGGGTTTTCCATGGTTTCCCAAATCACTCCAGGCAAATGCCGGGATGCTTCCTTAAAAAGGCCATGGCCGAATTCCTTCCCATTCCTTGCCCCCCATCCTATCCCGTCTCTAAAGACCTCGCTGTTGAGAGACGTAAAGCAGTTTAAAAAAAAAAAAAAAAAAAAGAAAATGAAGAAAAACTTTAATTTGTCTACTGAAAACAGAAAAATAATCCGCGTCCACAGTTAGTGCAATTGACTGTACAGTATCTGTATTTTTTCTACAAGAAATCGTATAGATCATTCGGTAGAGAATTTCGTTTAGCTTACAGTAATTATGCATTACAATAAGGTCTAACGTTCCTTATCTAATGTACAAATATTTGAAGATGAAAACAAGCGAAAACTTTAGGAAATTTCTGGACAGAAGTGAAGTTTAATTTTTATGAGTAGTATAATTAGTATGATGACATTTCGGTCATCTAGTGCATTTTCCCTTGTGTTCTATGATTCCTCACTTACGTTGGATGCGGGTTCGAAGCGCAGTCCAGAATTCAGTTCTTTGTTGTTGTTGTTGTTGTTTTTTTTTCCCCCAGGGAAACGTTTTCCATAATGTAATGACCTTACGTAATCCTTTGGTTAAAAGGTGTTTAAAACGGCTAATAATAATTTCACTTTCAATTTTGCATCGCTTTAAGTAAATAAAGATTTTTTTGAGAAAGAAAAATTAATTCTTTTGATCAATCGAGTTTTCTTTCCATATTGAAATAAGGTTAGAAAATGTTGGTGTTAAAACAAATGCAGACTGTACATAACTAACTCAAATATTAATTCAAACTTTCCTTTCCGGACAGTAAAAACGAAGAAATAATTATCACAATGAATACATACCTAATGAAAGGGTGTGTGTATAATATTGACATATTTGTTCTTTTATTACTATTTCTGTGCTGGAAAACCGACATAGTATCATTCATTAATTATGCCCCAGTAAAATTTTTCCGATCTCGACCTACGAGTATGAGTCCACAAACTCTTTCACTGAACGACACTAGGCGACAATTTTTAGATTTTTACGGTAAACGTTTTGAAAAAACTACTGAACTTCTAGACATGAAATTAATATAAATTAGCTCGCCCTAATAAATCAAAGTCATCTCTAGATATTTCTTCTATTATCATTTTTACAAAAAAAAGTTGTAATAATTTTTGTTAGTATATATACTGTATACACGAAGGCATATGAGATCGCTCTGAAAGCACTCAGAAAGTATATAATATGGATTCGCTGCAAATATTCAAATATAACAGCAAACAGTAAAAAAATACTCTGGTAAATTTTTTTCTATTTGTTCTACTTTGAGTGAAAAGGTTTTAGGAAAACGTTAAATTTTAAACAGACCGTCAAAGAAAGCACTATCATAAAGAAAAGACATGGTAATCAACAGTGATCAGGACAAAGGCTTAATGCTTATAAAAGTGTAAAACATTCCATTATAAAATTCAGTATTTGTCATTCATGAAATAAAATAACCTATAGGGAACAAAGATTCTCCGTTTCTGTTCACAGAAGATACTAACTGCTCTGAAATCAGAACCGAGTTCGGTGGGTGAGCAGTAACGCTCTGGACTCGTGTTCGGAAGGACGTACGTTCGATTCCCCTTCCGGCCATCCGGATTTCGGTTTTCCATTGTTTCCCGAAATCGCTCCTGACGAATGCTGGGAATGATTCGTTCAAAATGCCATGGCCGAATTCCTTTCTGTTCCTGAATTCCAGTGATTTGCCCCTCTAATGACCTAGATGTCGACGAGGCATAATAAACAAAGACCAAATTTCCGAAGAATTCATAATTTCTGTTCCCTATGAACATTAATAAGCAACATTGTAAAATGCATGATGGAAATTCTGACCACACATAACAATGGGTTCTTGCGTAAAAGAGACTCCTGACTTTCAACAATACTAAAAAAACTGGTTTGCTCATAACTCTTGTAATCAGTTTAGGCAGCAGTAATTAAAGGCAATTCCGCGCTTTGTTGGTACTCTTAATAAATATACTTCGTGTGGATCAGGCTACTTATTGCCAAGGACGAACGCACTCCTTTCTAGAATAGCTGAACCGAGGTTGGAGCATCCGGCTAACAGACAAGACTACCAGCTTCCGTGAATGGAGTCTGCTTGCAAAGTGAATACAACGAACGACAAGACACGGTGACATAACTCTCCAGCGTTTGCAATATCCATTACTACATTACAAATGGCAATGAACGTTTCCTGGTTTACGGTTCCTCTAAACGATTTTATAACGCCTGGTCCTTTTTTCTTCAACGATGATCACTTTAATTTAATTTATTTTTTTTTACTTATGGCTTTACGCCTCGTCTACGTCGAGGTCATTAGAGGCAGGATGGGATTAGGGAACAGGAACGCGAAGGAATTCGGCCATGGCCTTTTGAATAAAGCATCCCGGCATTCGCCTGGAATGATTTAGGGAAACCATGGAAAACCTAAATATGGATGCCCGGACGGGGATTCGAACCCGCGTCCTCCCGAATGCGACGTCAGAACTTTAACCGTTCACCCACCACGCTAGTTATCACTTTATTAACTGATGAACTGGTATGACATAAACAATAGAGAAAGATCGTTTGATATGTAACACGAAATTTGTGAAATTAATTGAGAGACCGACTCTTGATCCCGCTGCTGTTTCGCAAGGTATCTGTCTGGTCCAACTGGCTTAGTGTAAGTCTGGCTGAGCGTGACGCGGCTCCCGTATCAACACTGGTAGCGAGCCCACTGGAGTATCTCACAGCTCTCTACACATTGTGAAATACTTAAGCAACACGTCGCGGAGTGGAGCCAATTAAAAACTATACGCGTCGGGTTACGCCCACTGCGTGACAGCCTCAGAGATGGACACAATCTCAAAATACAATCACTTTTTTGGTTTTACAACAAGCTCTCTCAACCGTAACTGTTAGATACAGCCTTGTAAGTTGAAGTTTTTCATATTTCTTACTTCTTTGGTGACTCATTAGTCTTCCAGTCGAGTTGCTGAACTCTACTGCTTTATTTTCTACTAGCTTCGAGCCCGTCAAAAATAACGGTTTGAACGCCATATTCAGGCAATTCATTTTTTTGCAGTTGGTTAATTATACGGAATTGTTATTACATTATGCGAATGGCCTTGATTTTGTAATATTCTACATATTTGATTTTCTGTTTACATAGCAATACAGTAGTAACTTCTACTGAATTAGATTACCAGAGTATTTGGTTCGGATTTTACATAAATAAATACATTTTACTTTAGATGACGGACACTATAATTTCAAAAACGAGTAAGTGTTATTTATTTGACTGATACATTTCGCGATCACGTACATTTCTCTGAATTTTTAATTAACTTCATTGTTACCTATTGTCTGCCAAAAAAATTCTTCGGTTATAGTTTAACCTAGTTCTTATGACGGATACAGATAAAATAGCGTAAATATTGAATACCCTTCTCCTTACATGAATTTCTGCATCTAGTTGTAAATAAACAAAAAGCAACATGAAGGAACGAATGTAGTATGATGGTCGTTGATTGACGAGTGGAAGCTGGCATGTGACCGTTCTCTAGCCAATAGCTATAGACGACGTACGCAGTCTCCAGATTAGCATTTTATTTAAGAGGATGGCACATCTAAGCAGATTGATAAGCTTTTCGGTAATAAACTTATTCGTCCTGTCGTCAATTAATGACAATTACGTTTTATTACTTCGTCCTCCAACATACAATTCACTGTCGTTGGTCGCCGGAGGGTTTTACCTCCATGGTTTTACCATCCCCCAAAGGTTAAATAGCTACTGTTTTGAATGGATTAAATAGTTCAATGAAATAGTAACACCAACGAATAACTTTTCACTTCATATTTATTTCTCCGTGAGATCCATATTAATATTACACTCGGATAAGGCAATAGAATTTCCAAAGATGCTAAAGCATAAATGCACAAATATTCCAGCGACCAAACTGCTTGACGACTCAGAAACAAATCTGACGATGACTGACAACTAACTTATAACTAACTCTGTTCGCTATTTCCGCGCATTTAAATAGGCGCTACAGAAACATTCGGAAGCAATATAGAGTGCTAACAATACGTTAACAATTAAATCCATTCAAAAATAATTACAAATTGAACATAATCACTCACAATCATAAAAAAAAAAAAAAAAAAAAACTTAAAGTTTACATGCATTTACACACAAAATTATCAACATAAACCATTGAGAATTGTCCTCCAAAAATCGTGGCACACATCAACACTTACAATTTTTTATTAATGTTTCGTACATAATACTGTCCTTGATCGTATAATATACCATTGTCACAGTTTGTCTCCGTAAGAAAATGTTCATTTACATCACGAATATACAAAGATTCACAATCAGTCACACACAGATTATACAAATCCACACTTAGTCAACTCCCATCTTGCTATACATAATTCTTAGAATAAAATTTCATAAAAGGGCTGGATCTCAGGGGATGTTATATAAGGGTTACAGAAACAATACATAACTAAAACCACAGGTCAAAATTACCACAGAAACTAATAATTGAAATAGGAAGAAAAAAAGAAATTATTCAGAAAGCGCTCACAACTTTGAGCGGCTGTCTCTTTGTAAAACGTTTCCGCCGAGTTTATTTATTCACAGAAATACGAACTGAAATATTTAAACAATCTAAAACTTTAGTTAACAGTTTCTTCGAGGTACTACTGTTGGTAGAAGTTTAATCAAAGTTAGACATACCGAGCTGGTGAGTGGTACTGCTCTGGCCTCTCATTCTGGAGGACACAGGTTCGAATCCCCGTCGGCCATCCAGATTTCGGTTTTCCATAATTTACCAAAATCACTTCAGACGAATACTGGGATGGTTCCTCCCAATGCCATGGCCAAATTCCCTCCCATTCCTTGCTCCAAGTCCTTTCCCGACTCTAATGACAACGATGAGGCGTAAAGGTAAGAGAAAGGAAAATAGTTGGACGTCAATTGGGAAGGAAACTAAAACACAATCAACCCATCACAGAAATTTTTCCGTAAGCAGCAAGCCAGTATAAGAATGTAATAAATAACATTCTGTGACCTTGTAATTTTAAGCCCGTTGCATTTAATAATTCTCTTAAACAACGTAACTAAAAATATTAATTCCATTTTTGAACTTTTTACTGGGAAAAGGTAACAATGTTACGAAAGCAGTTTGTAAGATTAGTAATTAACAACACTTGCTCGTAGTTTCTTAAGGATGAACAACTAAAGCCAAAGGAAAAACAACATATGTTTAAATTATTCAGGCAGTCTTTTGCGGAGTTACTGCCACGGAAGCCTCGACCAATGCTTAATGTTATCGACACATGACTGGTATTGTACACAATTTATCGTGCTGCTGCTCCGATGATGTATGAGATAAGCCTAAGTGCTGTGACAGTACAGTAGGGTTTTGATCGCTGTGATGTCAGATTTTGTGCATTTAATGATCTCTGGATGAGTGGGAAAGAGAGCAGAGAGTGTGTTGCATAGAAGCTTGATTAGTGTCAACAGCAGAGTTCTGTTAATCTGTGGTTTCGAAGATGTATGTCGTTGATAAGTGATCAAACGGCAATCTTGCGACGTGGTGCTGAAGCTAGATACTCGGCGACATCTTATGCTACGAGAGAGAATACAACTATATGGTAGTCACGTAGTGTCAGGCGGCTGAAGACATAAAAAACGTCCCCCCCAATAACTTGGCGATCGTGGATAATCGCCTTACCAGCGGAAACGCTCAAGTTGCGTCAAGTGGCGTCGACATTTTCGAGTGCTCTTTGTAGATGGACGTTGTTCGAGAGGGCATTATTTTTATGTTTATTGTTCAAGCAGAGCACCCTGATGCTCGGTCTAATCGAGATTGATTTATCCGTACACTATGTTTATATTTCCGAGTTGAATTATGTGTACCAAGTGTTATTAATTCGGCACCAGCCAGTTCCAGAAGTGAACTAAACATTGGTATACCATAAAAATTCCCAGAACAGGGAGAATTGGATGTTGTGGTATGGAATGTCAGTATGAATATTGGTCCAGGGTGCATTTCAACCTAATCACAATATCTGTTAGTGCTGCTCGATAGTCAAAAAATATACCATCCACGCATTAATACATACCACATACATATATGTCTGTCTGTATCTGGAATATATCTGTTTGTTCCGGCATCACGCAGAAAAAAAACAAATTCCGCATGGGTTTTCACAGCCTGAAAGCTCTGGGTCCAAGTTAATATCTGACGTACTTTGAAATATTATGACACATTTATTTGATGATATTCTCGCATAATTTAAAAACAGCTGAATCGATTTTGATGGGATTTAAAACCGTGGGTTTCTATAAAGAGCATTGGAAATTAAGAGGGGTGGGAACAAAGGGGGAGAGTGGTTGGAGTTTTGCATACAGTAATTTTCTGTTTGTTTTAAAGCATACGTGTGCAAAGTTCCATCGAAAACGGCTAAAAAATGTTGGGTTGTATAAGAATTAAGGAGTTTCAAAGGGGCGAGGAGGTGGTCTTTGCATTTTTTGCTCAGAAACCTTCTCCATGAAAAAATACAAACATTTGCCAACTCTCATGGTGATCGGTGAAATGGTGTCAACTGTAGCTTTGTATAATGAACATTGATAAAAATTAAGGGGGTGGAAAGTTGGTAAGGGGTTGGGTTTTTCCAAACAGTATGTTTCTATTTGTTTTTAAGTATATCTATGCTTAGTTTCATCGAAATCGGATAAAAAATGTGGGTTTGTATAGTAATAAAGCTTTGTAAAGGGAGCGAAGGGGTGTTTTTTTTATTGTTTTGGTCACAAATCTTCTCCATGAAAAAATACATACACAGACGGAAAAAAAAATCCCAACACCAAGAAAGACTTGTGTTAGATAAACGAAATTTGGTAGGCGTGTTTATACATCTGAAAGATGACATCGATTCAAATTTCGCGCTTCGCGCATAAGTGTGGCGCTAGTAGCGCTACTCAGAGCTTGCAAATCAGGTTTGCTTTAAATACGCGCTGTAAAGTTTGTGAACGTTATTTACCGCTGAGATTTGACATAGTGAGTTGATGTTAGCCAAGAATGCCTTTAAGAAGACGAAGAAGCCATTATCAACAGCTCACCGAGTTTGAACGAGGTCGTGTAATAGGGCTACGAGAAGGTGGATTTTCTTTTCGCGATATTGCAGAAAGACTTGGCCGGAATGTATCCACTGTGCATGATTGTTGGGTGCAGTGGTCAAGGGATGGTACTGCCTCAAGAAGACCGGGTTCCGGGAGGCCACGTGGCACTACTGAGAGGGAAGACCGCCGTATTCGGCGTACAGCTGTGGCGCATCGTACTGCGTCTGCGGCAGAAATTCGAGCTGCAGTTGGTACCACAGTGACACAACGAACTGTTAGAAATCGGTTACTTCAAGGACAGCTCCGAGCCAGGCGCCCTGTAGCGTGCATTCCACTGACTACAAGCCATCGCCGTTTGCGACTCCAGTGGTGTCAAGCCAGAGCTCATTGGAGGACGGAGTGGAGATCTGTTGTGTTTTCTGATGAAAGCAGGTTCTGCCTTGGTGCCAGTGATGGCCGAGTGTTGGTCAGAAGGAGGCCAGGGGAACGCCTGCAACCAAACTGTCTGCGGCCTAGACACACTGGACCTACACCTGGAGTCATGGTCTGGGGAGCAATTTCCTATGACAGCAGGAGCACTCTTGTGGTTATACCAAACACACTGACTGCAAATTTGTACGTCAGTCTGGTAATTCAACCTGTAGTGCTGCCATTCATGAACAGCATTCAAGGGGGAATTTTTTCAACAGGATAACGCTCGCCCTCATACCGCTGTTGTCTCGCAACGTGCTCTACAGAGTGTCGACATGTTACCTTGGCCTGCGAGATCACCAGATCTGTCTCCAATTGAACACGTATGGGATATCATTGGACGACAACTCCAGCATCATCCACAGCCAGCACTGACCGTCCCAGTATTGACATAACAAGTACAACAAGCATGGAACTCCATACCACAAAGTGACATTCGAAACCTGTATGACACAATGCATTCACGTTTGCAGGCTTGCATTCAAAATTCTGGAGGTTACACCGGCTATTAATTTAACAGTATTTCACATTTGAAATGCATTTTCTTGAGCTTAAATTAACCTGTGATCTTGAAAATTTAATCAATTAAACATGTTAACTTGACAAATGCATTGTCCAAATTTCATTACTCTACAATAATTTTTTCTTGGTGTTGGGATTTTTTTTTCCGTCTGTGTATATTCGCCAACTTTCATGATTATCGGTCAAACGGTGTCGAAATCTCGGAAGTGTATACCAATATCTATTTTTATATACAAGATGTGACTTTTGGATAGTTTTTTCCAAATTTTCATCTATCGAACCTTGTAATCTACGATAAAGGAATGTGATTCGCACTTGTTGATGACCTCTAGGGTGTAGTTTGGGGATTTAAATAGATCTTTGCGAACCGTGAAAAGTGGGTTGTTCGGATTGTGTCATTGTTCACAGTCACGGAATCCAAATGTTATTACACCAACTTATCCTACATCCGTGCACGTCAGAGATCATTCCAACCTGGCGGCCGTGTCTAATTACAAACTAAGCTACGTCTATTATAATAAACAGGACAGAAGTAAGCTTACACGTCAACCTCATGTATTGGCTTAGTTATCATAATTAACTGGTTATCTTGTAGTGCCACTTGGTAAGTGTTTCGACCATGGTTGCTTCTAGTTGAAGAATGGCTCAACAGTGTCCACTAAAAAGAAAAAGTGCAGAGGGGAAGTGATATTACAATACGGTGGTTGGTATACTCCTACAAAAATCGATCGGTAACGTGTAAGGAATGTAGGCCTACGTCTCCTTCATCACGTAGTGAATACTGTTTCTTAACCGATCCACATACTTCCTGCCGACATGCTAGCTATTCCATATACGTAGTTTATCACAACTTGGCTTCCCAAATGCAGTAATCAGTACAAATGTACTGCAGACACGTACACAGAGAATTATAATGGAAAGTGTTACAACCATTTTGGAGTTGTTCAGGCCTGACCGTTGTCAGGTGTATGGCGAATTGTGTGTGAGTGAAGTAGTTGACGAGCAGACTTACTTGTCGTGACAGACCGTGAAGCCTCGCAATGGGAGACAACCGCCCTGACGTGACTGCGATCTCAATCCTCTTCTTCTCTTTCAGTGAACTTCGTGAGATCTGGTTCTGGTGCCACGCTTAAGATGAAATGACTATCTATCCCACTGACTGAAAGTTGAGAACAACAGGAACAACAGGTTTTTTAGTCTATCGAAAGTTGGAATATACAGTTGATATCGGACCAGAAGTAAAGAAGTAGCTGTTCACATCACTTGTATAGAAATATTTAGCAATGATAGGTAAAATTATCGGCTTTAGTTAAAGGAGGAGACTGGATGGATACGCACGGAGAATAATTTTTTCTTCACTCCAGCAGACCTCCCTTGGCGAGACGAGGTCACATATCTAGGAATATTTTTTTTTTAACTGCTTAACGTCTCCTATAACAACTAGGTCTTTAGAGACGGGAAAGGATGGGGGGCAAGGAATGGGAAGGAATTCGGCCATGGCCTTTTGAAGGAAGGATCCCGGCATTCACCTGGAGTGATTTGGGGAAACCATGGAAAACCCAAATCTGAATGCCCGGACAGGGATTCGAACCGCCGTCCTCCCGAATGCGAAGCCTGAACGCTAGCCGTTACACCACCACGCTCGGTGTCTAGGAATAAAAAAAAAAACGGAAGTGGAGTAACCACATCCAAAACCTCTTCAATGCTGCCACAGCCAGGCTCACCAAACTTTACCCGCTCCTCAAGGGAAAGCAACAACAAACTAAAACCAAAATCCAGATCTATAAGGCAATAGTCCGACCAGCACTATTGTATGGCAACAGACAGACAACTGAAAAAAAAATCCAAACTGTTCAAAACAAATATCTCAGAACCATAACTGACGCCCCCCGGTACTTCACAAACGCACAGATACATCACGACTTAGGCATACAAAATATGACAGACTATATTAAAGACAAGTCCGCAAAATTCTATAACCAGGCACAAGCTTCTTCCCATCAGCTAATCAATAACCTAGGACAAGAAACTTACGATGCCAAAACTGAAGCTGACAAGAAACTACAGATACTAAAAAAAAACAACATACAAAGACATGACTAAGACAGCCAACTCGCAAAACCCTAAACAGAAAAAAGTCAGAGGACACCGGAGTCCTGGAACTTTTAGACTCTACATTGGCTCAGGCCAAGACAGATGACGGTCGGTCGGTAGGTTAGGGTAATATACTGGTCGTAATCCGTTGCTCTAAGGTAACCTCGGTCGTGACGTCACACGGGCTTGGTTATTTAACTCCCAGCCAGAGCTACTGCCGGGTCAGCGAGTATACATATTCTTAATATTGTTCATTTCTGGCTCAGCACTGGCTGTCAAAAATTCCAGATCCTTGTCAAGCCCAAGTCGCGTGCTGACTAATTTGGATAATATTACCGTATTAACTTCAAGCTTTGCTGTGGTCTAATATGACCTGTACAATACTGCTCTCCTGATATTTAAGACTATTTGATATAATGGCAACTCTAGGAACCTTCAAAAGATATTGGCTGCCAAGTTATATATATATGTAGAGAGATAAGGATATCGTCATAACCTGAAGCATTATTAGAGAAATTGTTAAATTAATAATAGGAATTAAACCTATGACCAGTTTGACCGACAGACGTACTATGGTAAGAGTTGTATGAGTTCAAGGTCATTTTGATTCTTAAATTATCTTCCATAATCGCCTTGACGAATGTGCTGTTAATCCTCAAATTACATGAGCTCCATCAGTAAGGATGATAATAGCGATATGAGTAGTCTTAATGTTCAAGTGACGGCATTGGTTAAATTAAGCCATATACAAGGAATCTACAGCTTAACATGGAATCCGAACCACGAAGTGGTCTTGCGGTATTCTGTTTGGTATACAAAAATTGGTTCGAATCTACCACAGTAAGATAGTGTTTGTTAGAGGTGTAACCTGTAGTTCCTTGGCCCGCATGTCCAAGTGTTGTTGATGACCACCTTGAGGATTATTATGTTGTTTGCAGGGGTGGATTTAAGGGAGGGGGGGGCTAAGCGGCTCAAGCCCCTTCCCAAAAACATCTATGTCACCCCCGACGATATCGTAATTTTGGGGCCTTTTTTCCCAGCTCTACTGTTCTTATAAGGGCGGCAATGTTGATATGAAATTTTCTGTTGCCAACCTCCTCCCCCTCCTACAAAGCCTACACTCGCTCAAGTCAAGCTTTCCCTCCCCAAACCAAAATCCTGGATCCGCTACTGGTTGTTTGTTTATAGTGTCAAGGAATGGCAAGGTGAAACTTGTGCCGGCCAAAACAGATCTACTCTTCCGAAGAATACGAGGATCGTCATGTTTTACGTCCACTTCTTACCAATGAATCAACAGTGTTGTATGCCGCCACTCAATATGCAAAGGCAGTTTGGTGGCTCAGTTGAATAAGATGCCTGGTTAAGGACCGTAAGGTCTCTGCTGGGAATTTTTACTAGCTCTTAATCCGACATTCAAATCTGACAAAGCTTTGCTCTAAGGTGTAGGATAGGGCCACCCGTGGTTCAGAATCCCCTTTACCCTTTAGCATAGCGAAGTTAGGTTAGAGTAGTCAGTACACAAGCCGATTCATGTCCATGACGCTACATACATTTACTTTCACTTTGCTCCATACGTACTGCGGAGAGGTTTTATGGCTTAACCCATGACTCACCCGTACTACAGCGCTAGCCAGATCCCAGATCAAAATTTCTTGTACCTCCGGGTCCTAGATTGCTAACTCTATGTCAATCGTCAGACAACATTGTGTCCTAACGATGTATTCCCTGAAGCAAGCTCATGAGTCATGACATATTACAAACATAAAAATCAAGAGTTTACTCAATTGGTGGTTATTTAAAGCAGGGGTGGCCAATGATCTTTCGGGTCACTTTGGAAATGTATGAAAACTCCGCGGACCATATATAAAATTATATATCCCCATATTAGATTTAGATCCACTTACTAACAATATCTGTCATACATTCTCAAGAATATTATTTTAAAATCAAAGTTAATATGTTTCTCATAATTTCGGCAATTAATTTTTCAATATATGGATGCACAAATAATGTATGTTTTTTAATACATTGGTTTTTCACTGCTTTGGCCATTATAAAATAAGTACATTTTGTAAAAGTGTCGATGAATCTCCCGGGGCCGGAAAAATGTTCAAGGCGAGGCCCATGCGATTTAAGTGATAAGAATCTTACTATACTACAAGAGCAGTACTTAAGTTATTTATAGTTTCTGTGCCTAAGGTAAAAATTAATTTTATACAGCCAAAAATGTTCATTTTCAAGCAATACGAAAGTTGTAACATTAAATAAAACTGGTGGGTAAGAAAGTTGGTCGCATCATTAGACCATCGGAACGTAATTAATAGGCGTAAAGTAAGCGTTAGAAATTTTAGCAGAGGAGTTCTAGACGGTTGTTATCAAATGATTATTCCTATGTTTTGCAATATTCCGGGAATTCTTATTAAGGCCAACACGATTATGTTGCCTTACCTGCAGCGTTTCAGGCGTGTCTTTAAATCGGTGATTCATCACTTGCTGTCCGTTCGATTAGGCTCAACCGGCTTTGCCGGAAATTCCTGGATAAGTATCACATTTCACTGCAATTGTGGTCTGTGGGTATGAGTGAAATCTGCATATTTCGTACCAGGAAACAGTATCAGCACTCCAAAAATGAAAGTATATGATTCACTGATGTTTCGGAGATGTCCAGTAAATTTTACATTGATCACACGTAAAATAAATTTCCATCGTTGTTAGCCACGCCATCATCACATTCGTATCTTAAAAGTGAGTTCGCTTTACTCAGATGCATAAAAGCGAAGTTGTTCTGTGTATGTCAATTGTAATGAGAATTATATTCTCATTACGTTCAGGGTATCCAGTTGATTTTCCATTAAATTGGGAAAAAGTATAATCAAAAGTTCAGGAGAGATCAGCATTTGGAACAGCCGGAACGAGCGTGGTGGGTGAGCGGTAACGTTCTGTCCTCGCTGTCGGGAGGACATGAGTTCGAATCACGGGACATCCAGAGTTTGATTTTTCATGGTTTCCCCGAATCTCTTCAGGAGAATGACAGGATGCTTCCTTCAAAAGGCCATGACGAAATTCCTTCCCGTTGCTTGTCCCCAGTCCCATCCCGCCTCTAATGACCTCGACGTCGAAGAGGCGTAAAGCCATAAGTAAATAGAATTTTAAAAAATGGAACAGCCAGAGGTAATTGATATGTACATATATATATATATATATATATATATATATATATATATATATAATATTTTTTTTACTTGTGGATTTACGCCTCGTCGACGTCGAGGTCATTAGAGGCGGGATGGGACTGGGGACAAGGAACGGGAAGGAATTCGGCCATGACCTTTTGTAAGAAGCATCCAGGAATTCACCTGGAGTGATTTGGGGAAACCATGGAAAACCCAAATCTGTTTGCCCGGACGGGAATTCGAACCGGCGTCCTCCCGAATGCGAGGTCAGAGCCTTACCGCTCACCCACCTCGCTCGGTCTGGTGTCACATTCTGGAGGCCGCATGTTCGAATCTCCTCAGGTCATCCAGATTTCTTACATGGCTCTCGTAATTAGGACTTGATTATAACCAAAAATATCTTACACGTTTCTCTATGGAGAATCCCTTCTGCAGAAAATAGTAATACTTTCGGGGTGGTTGATTCGGTGGGTGGTAGAAATTTGACATGTGAGGTTAGGTGAATTAGGGGTGCTAACCCAAATGTCTCCGAAACCTCCATGTGCTAAAAGTCACCACCATACCTCACATCTCATGCTCTGCTTACCTAGAATACCGCAAGATACGGGGTTTGTGATCGCTAGGTACTACGGATAAATCCTCTAAGTTTTCCTTGGACGAGTAGGAAATCAAACGGCCTAGGACACAAACCTACTCATAACATTGGTTAGCAAGGGAAAAGGGGGGAGGGAGTTGCTTTACGGATGTTGTGCAGCCCTGCTGTCGGTAACCTTAGTCACATAGGCAATAAAAATTCCTAAAAAAGTTGCTTAACAGCAGAGGTAGAATATGTGTTGCTATAAACACAACGGTTACAGTTTTTTAAGGCTCTAACTGTTCTACAAATTTGAGACACTGAGCGGTTAATAAGAGTTATCCACAGATGAGTGAACTGCTCGTGCATGCACACATATTATTGCTCTGTAAAGCACTACGTCCATTGCCTTTAGATTTAATGTTACATTGTTTCTAATGTGTCAATAAAGGAGACACTGAAAAAAATTGTGCATCTGGGCATCTAACAAACTGAACATACACATCCTTTTGTGACTTCGTGGATACCGAGAACACTCAATTATACAGGGTGTCCGGAAAGTTCACCTATGATACAGTGAAAAATACCTCTTAAGTTTTATGAGACATAGACATATGGTTTTTGCAGTATGTTCTGCATCTCTCAAAATTATTTTTATATTCTCTCCACTTCCAGCTGTGGCCATCTAGTTGCTCTCAGAATGTCGAGACGATATTCCAGATCCAAACGCACACGCTGTAGCATAGCAATTTCGACCGCTGGAACAACAGCAACTTTTCGTGTACAAAGTGTCTTAAGGTATGGAACAGGGATTTCGTTGACACTATCCTTAACGTACCCCCACAGTAAAAATCGAAAGGAGTATACCGAGGGAGCGCGGTGGCCAGGTGATTGGTCCATCACGACCAATCCATCTCGAAGAAAAATGTCTATTCAGACTAATGAGTAGGTGCGTCTTGTTGGAACATTAAGATTGGCTGCCGGTCCAACACTTGCGGGAGTAGGTACTTAAGAATAACATAGCAGTAAATTGCCCCTGTAATTGTCTTCTCAGCAAAAATAAACGGGATGATTACTCTATAATGCATTAGAGAACAACAAACGTTGACTTGGGGATACCAAGAACATGTTACGAATTATCAGAACCCCATCTCCCAACCATCAAGACATAAAGGAAGTCGCTTCATCAGAGAACATCACCCTCTCCAAATACTCATTGTTGTCTTCGACTGATGCCAGCAAGGGAACAACAAATTCACACGCGCAGGGAGGTTATTTTCCTGCAAAACTTGCGTAAGATGCAATTGATAGGCCTAAAGAAACCTTTCAGATATGTGAAACATGTTACAAAAAGCAGTATGTCTCAATCTCATGAAGTTATCGAGGTTTGTTTTACTGTAATGGTAGCAGTACTTTGTGAACCCCCTGTATTTATGAAAGCGTAACCAAAATTACAGGCACAGAACATATTACAACAGCAATTTTTTGTCTTCTGAGAGTTTCGTATTTACGTAAAAAACTGACTTTCCCTGATAAAGATTTTTTTTTTTTTTTTACATCTAGTTAAAGTCGAGGTCATTAGAGGCGGGTAGGACAGAAGCAAGGAACGGGAAGGACCTTTGAAAGGAACCATCCCCGCATTCGCCTGAAATGATTCGAGGAAACCATGGAAAGCCCAAATCTGGATGGTCGGATGGGGATTCGAACCCGCGTTCTCCGCAATGCGAGGCCAGAGCGTTACCGCTCACCCATCACGCTGGGTGTTACGTTAAACAATGGCGTATATGCTTCCTAACTGCTTAGCGCAGCATTCTCCCTAATGCCAAACCGAGCGGGGCGGTGTAACGGATAGCGTTCTCGCCTCGCATTCGGGAGGACGGCAGTTCGAATCCCCGTCCGGGCATCCAGATTTGGGTTTTCCATGGTTTCCAAAATCACTCCAGGCAAATGCCGCGATGCTTCCTTCAAAAGGCCATGGCCGAATTCCTTCCCATTCCTTGCCCCCCATCCTTGCCCCCCATCCTTTCCCGTCTCTAAAGACCTAGATGTTATGAGACGTAAAAAAAAAAAACAACCTAATGCCAATACTTTTGCTTCTGCTTTCAGCGAAAACGACAATCGGACCAACATCAGGCTGTTCATGTTTTGTGTCATTACGTTTGGCATCGGTATCTCTCACCGTGTTCGCAACAGCGTTGTTTGTTTGTGTGGTAGCCTCCTCTAATGTAGTGGGCAAATATTTGTCGATTTTAATAGACGACAACTTCTCAGACATGTGTGCCGTTGGGGTTTTATCATCGTCAGCTGACAGCTGATTCTGAGCTTGGTATTGGAGGCGTATGATTTCTTCAACCCTTGAATTTGTCGTTGCTGCATTCCCTGCAGTGTTAACAAAATGGAGCGTTGTGTTTATAATCCCACCTAAACAGCAGTCGATTCCATCACAGCTGCTGATATGGGATCCGTTATAGTGGTGTTGACCATCACCTTGGGCAGCCAACAAAACTCATCTAGAGTCTGTTTCGATCAATGGGTGAAAATTGTATCACAGAATACTATGTGTTAATCTTCACTTTTATGGAGGAAAGTGCGACTTTGTTTTAGATGCTACAGACACCAGAACATTTTTTGCGGTTATGTGTTGAAGAACGACTGACTATAATTGACTGGAAGGATATATTAAATTTGCGTCCTATCCATTCAAGTTCCTTGATATGCAGTCAAAAAATACAGCTGTTGCATGGTTATGTGAAACAATACATATTCATTCAATCTCGCAGTTGTTAATAGTCACCTTTTGAATAAAGAAGGAATTATATTTTCCCTATTGGCAACAAAATATTTCACGTATCTTCCTTCTTTTATCAAATTGCTGTCAATTCTACGGATTTATTCGTTGATTTACGGTTTTTTATAAAATAGTAATTAAGATTTTCGGATTTTGTTAATATATCTACGGATGTTTGCTAATTATTTCTATAAGTTGAGTTTTCCTTATATTCTTAAACCTTGAGCGTGTAGTATAGTAATAATGCATTACAGAATTGTTAATAATTGTGAATTGTTTCCTTTCAACCATTCGGGTGAACCAACGATTGAAATAACGCTCATATTTTGTTTAGTTATAGATTTTATAGATCTTAAAAGACCGTAATACAAAACTACGGTGCACTCTTTTGCACGGTGACAAGTTCACTGGCACGGCTTGGCAAGGCTTACAAAGCAGTGCCTTCCGAGAAGGGTTAACCAATTTCCGAAGGAAAAAAAAAAATTAAGCACAGCAGTAGTAGTTGCATAAAACATGTTCAGAAATGTGTCTTACTTTCAACGTAGAATATTATTCAGTATTTCAAATTTTAAAGACCTAGAAATAAAAAGTATTCTTAATTTTGACTCTCTCTTGGATAATTTTCTTTCAGTTAACGAGTTTCCGGATTTTTGTACCCAGTCTATTGAAATTTTAGCGGCCACTTCCTTCAGTGTAAACAGGCCCCTCTACACTTATGTGTAGGTCCTAAATGACTACGAAACAGACTCTCCATTAGTACTTAAGTATGGCAATCAACCGAAACCAACCCTCAATTAGAGTAAACAGTGTAATCTCTAAATTATAGACTCCCTTGTAACTACAATAATGTATGTAACTTCCTCAAATAGGTTATGTAGGTCCCCTGTAAATATCTTATTATATAATATATTCCCTCCAATAGTTTCAGCACTAATGTTTATATCAAATGTACATAATTAGTCCTAGGAAATTTAGATTCTTAAAATTAGATTTGGATGAAATTATGTAAGTGCACTGGCTTCGAAAGGCTGACGGGATTGCCCAATCAGACTGACCAATCTACAAGAAATGACAAAACAAAAGCCAAGTACAAAAAAAGGACAACAGTAGAAAGAACCTCCTGGAACTGTTAACAACATTTTAGCAATGCTAGCCAGATGACGCTGTGCCAGAACTGTGAAATCTTGGTATATAGTCTATCACAAATAACATTAGTTTCCAACATTGGACTACCTTGTACCACGGGGTACTTACAGTATAATTATCATTCTTTTATTGAGTAGTCTCCTATGTACAGGGCAAATGGTCTTAGCCTTTTTACATTACTAGTGTAAGCCTGTGACCGTTTTTTTTTTTTTTTTTTTTTTTTTTTTTTTTTTTTTTTTTGCATCGTCACGGGTGTAGAATAGTTCCAGCTTTTAAGGTCAACGATTATGACAGGCTGACCTGATCTGACCAAATACAAACATGACCTGTGTTTCACTCGGGGGGGGGGGGGTGAATGAAATCTCTTGAACTTGAAAAACTCAGAAGTACTGTATTAATAGACGTGGGTATTAAACACTGACAGGGACCAAGGCGCTATTGTATAATTGTTTCAAAGGTCGTAGATTCGAAGTTGCTTAAATACAAACAAGTTCACTCTGCAATTTTTAAATAATTCCTGTTTGCCTTGAAAGCATCATATTTTTTTTTTATTGAGGCCGGGCATTCATAATGTTATCTATGGTCATAGTGTCTGTAACGACCAGAGAACCTAAACAGATTCCAGAATATTAAACAGTTGATCAACTCCGAAGAAATGAGTTGACAGAATACTCGATTCGGCAACATATTTGGTCTGATGTCCACTTAAAATAACCTACACGTACAGCGAACATGAACAAAGACCATTAACGAAAGTGGTCAGTAAAGTACGTAAAAAGGCTAAATAAACCTTCAAATAAAGAAAAATTAAATAAATCGTAATGTATAAATTTTGGTCAAGCAACAACATTATCGAAAGTTTTATAATCAAATTAAAATTTAGCCTAGATTGGAATGACAATTGTCATTCGTGGTTATAGCAGAGACTATGAGTAATTTAAGTTTTTTTATGTTGGTTTCATTAGCAATATGTTACTGAAAACATTTCTACGTTTTTTCAGTCGTATATCTATATTGTTTTAACCTTGACGCGCTAAGAAAACTTAATGAATGTATCATGGTAATTAATTTGGTAGCAGTTGCTTAGCTGTTAAATTGTGGACATGACCTTGATTTTCTACTAATGATATCTCTGGTAGCTCTTAATTTGCGAGTGAAGGCTGACACGTGACATCGTTCTCCAGCCAATAGCTGTAGAGGTGAGTGAGTGAGCTAAGGAAATTATGTAGTAGATTCCTAGAACCCCTTGAATAGGCTATTTGACAGTACTGAAAAAATAATATAAATTGTAGTCATTCCCCTAGATTAATGCTTCAGGAAGCTAGTTTTTTTATTTATTTATTTTTTTTTTTTTTTATTTTTTTATTTTTTTTTTTTTTATTTTTTTTGACGTTTGGAAAGAAAGGTGTATCATTTAAAAAAAAATAAGCAAAAATTAAATTTTTCTTACCGTTGTGATAGAAAACGCTCCAGCATTGGTGGTCACTTTAGTAACCTCACGTGCCTGTAAGCGCTGCGGCTACGAATAGAGCGTTTCTTATTATCCAAGTTTTCAACTATTATTATAGTTTGATGCTGGTTTATTTCTTGATATTTATGAAATTTCGATTTGGATTCAAAATGAGGAACAGTTTGTAAAAGCCTAAACTGGAAAAATACCGAAAATAGACGCCTTATTTGTTGGGCTAGCTGTGAAAACAACACAACCGGCCTTTTATTCTGCGGAGCTTAAAAATGTAAGCAACTTCATTTTGAGAATCATTTACATTTAAATTGAGCTAGTTAAGTTAGAGATTAACAGATAGCGTTCATAAAAATGATTAAAACTATAAATTAAATTAGTTGTATTAGGAGATATTGACGAGAAAAATGCAAGCTGTAGTGTACGAAATACAAACAAATAACTGGATCTTGTGGACCATTTTTCTTAATTGCAGATAAAATATTACAGATAAATGATAATTTTTTGTCAACGAAACTGTATTTATTGTTTGTTTATTTATTTACCACCCACGTGTCACTTCACCTCATACGAGGAACCTGTGTTGTTTACTGTGTTCCATATTAATATGAAGACAATAAACTAAAAAGTAGTGTTAGGGTAGCTGCGTTGTTAATGAGTGCTAACACAGTTGAGAAGATCCTAGGTTCGAACCTTGGTTGGGGTAGTATTTGTTTGTGTAATTTTTTTTTTTCGTGTTTGCTTTATTGCACTACAGAATCATGTTTTTATTCTAAGAATTCATAAATTTTGGTTGTTAAGCGTCATGCAAAAGTTTGAAACATAAATTGCTGCCATACAAGAAAACTATTATGAAATATTATCCTTCATCTTTTAATTTTTAAACTTACCAGAGATACATTATCATGCAAAAAATGCAGGTACACGGCGGGGTATAATGGAAATTTATTTTAAAAGTAACATCACTTTGCAGAAATTTCACGCTAATCTTGCAACAGTTTCGGAACGCTTTGAGCCACTTTTGTTGAAATGTTTACGTGACGATACAACACTTTCTGACGTAAATGCGTCTATTTAGGCGGTACTTTTAATGTGCAAGTAATTTTCTAGGTTTTTTCTTAACTTTTTTGATGTGCAAGTAACGTCAAATTCCCTTTTTGAAGTCTTCTTCGGTTATATTTCAAATGTTTGTAACTAGATTATGTTGTGAAGCCTTCGTAAAAAAAAGACCATATTGATGTTTTGGTAGATTTTCGGGAAAAAATGAATAAGCGATGCATCCAACAATAACTAGTACTCAAAGTAAACGCCCAAAGAAAACAAATAAAATATATTCCGAAGCGAGGATCGAAACTAAGAAGCATAACCTTGCTGGTACTTGCTTTAAATGATGTTACATCTAACTCTATTAAATTAAAGTGTAAATGAGCTACACAAAAAATGATAAGTGACTTTGTTACATTTTCGTCTGTGTTTCTACGAGCAAGTTGCAGTGACTTATTTCGTATTTCATATATTGTGGGAACGCTTGCGGTTCTTTTTTTTTTTCTTTTTTGAAGTTTTTATTGGTGTGCTTGTAGATTTCTGTGCTACACACTGTTTATATACTATATTTCCAAGCAATTTATACACAAATTCAAAGAAACAAACCAGACGTTATTTATCTAGTAAGAGCACTTGTTAGCACGTGACGTCACGAGTATCGTTGGCCCGCACCAGGCAGCAAAGGAGCGTTTTGGCTGGCTTTTAAATACTCTCAATTTTAACTTTTAATTTTACGTAAAATAAGCACTTTCGTAAAAATTAAATAGTACACGGTGAATAATGTCTATCCATAGGCAATTTAAAAACATTTTCCAAAAGTAGCTTTTCTATCAATTTTAGGTTCAAACATTGTTCAATTCTGTGTCTCATCTAAACGGATTCCAACAGTTTCCATTTATTTTCTCGTCTCCTCAACAAATTTTGCTGTCACCTTTAATTTAGTGATGTAGTTGAAAATTCTTTTTGGCAACCTACACTCATTCTCATAAGGTGTACACAAAATTTCAGCCTTGTATCTGTAATTTCCTCTGCGTACCTATAAAGAGCTTTATATTTCCTCTGCTCTTCATTGGTCTTATGAATTTCCTTACTATTTTACTCTGTTTTTACCTTAACTCCTCAACCTACAGTTTCTTATTCAATAGCAGGCATTCTGATCTGAACATTGGCTTTGTGTTGACAACTGTTGTATAACGTCTAATCTTCGCTTTTTAGGATACCACTTTCTTGTTGTATCCGTTTTTGCGTTAGTCTATATGCAAGTTCCTTCTTTCTATCTGTTGTTTTATTCGTTTCCTTATCTAGCCCATGGGATTGGACCAATTCAGTCCTGCTTTTTCTGCAATCTGATTCAATTTTTCCATTTTTTTTTTATCTTCTTTTATTTTCTTCTGGTAATGCCAGATCATTAGTAAAAGCAAGAAATTCCATCTTTAGACCCTGCTTGCTTTGACCTAAACTTACCTTCTTCTTTTGTTGAATTCTTCCATGTTCTCATTATTTTTTGCAACATGATGTAAAGTAAGATGGGGGACACACCATCTCCTTGCCTGACTTCTGCCCGTGTCTCTAAAGTGTCTGAAACTTCATCACGAAACATAACTTAAGAAATAATTCTTATCAGTGTTTGCTGAATAATCACTTTAGTCTCCCTATCTATTCCAAATTCTTTCAAAACTCTGAAAAGTGTCTTAGTGTAAATTGATTCATATGCTTTTTATAATCAATCTACCTCTTATTCTCAGAATACTTTTAAGATTGTTCCACAGAAGATCTTCCCTTTCGGAATTATCATGGGTATTCTCCTATTTGATGGTCTGTCTGGTTTTCCACTATTTTTATCAGAGTATTTCGCAGGAGATAGGCGTTAGACACATTCCTCTGTAATTATTAGGGTCAGTCTGGTCTCGCTTTTTAAGAGGTGTAGGTGTAAGGGCGCATTTTCAGTCTCTCGGGATCTCTTCTTTTTTCCCTTGTATCACCCAGCCGTCGAAGAAAATTTTATATTGTTTTATTACCTCCAATTTTCCACATTTCTATTACTATTCCATCATCTACTGGTGCTTTGTTGTTCTCGAGCTCATTAATGATTTGTTTTATTTCTTCAAGGCTTGGAGAATTTGACTCTTAAGTTTGTTTTAGGTGGTTGTTGGAATTCTAATCTCTCCAACGGTTTCTCGTTGCTTAGAAGGGTTTCGAAATAACTGACCGAAAGTTAACACTTCTCTTTATTATTCAACGCTAGAGTTCCATCCTTTCTTTTAAAACAAAGATTTGAAAGCGGGTATTGATGTAATTCTTCCTTAAATTTCACTTACATAATTTTTACTGAAGTTTCTTCGATATCTTTCAATCTGTTCTTCACTTTTCTCTTCTTGTGATCTTTGCAGTAGTTTTCCTTTGCTAGCGAAACTCATTCTATTTTTCCTTGGCCTGACTGAAATACTATTTCTTCGAGGCTCTATGCTCTCATCCAAACTGTCATCAAACTTCTTATTCCACCATCAGTGCTTTCGTTTCCTTTTCTCTTCCCCTAAGTTTTACACTGCTCGTAAGTGATTCGTTGATTTCTTCTCATGTGTTAATTTTCAATTTTGATAAGTTTTCCTGGTAAATTTTCCTATCTTCCATAAGAACTGGTATATGAACGATTTCTTCTTTACTCTAGATCGGACATTACAAGGCTGAAATTTAGATTTAAGTTCAGTGAGTTTATGATCTAAGTCGTAGTTTAAATACGTATTATCATTGACATTCATGATCTCTTCTCTATTATGGGTTGTTATTACAACAAAATCTATCTGAAATTGTGCTAACAATGGGTTGTGAGAGATCCATGTCTTCTTTTCGGTCGAGAAGGCTATGAAATATGTAGACATGAGTTTTAGATTGAATTGAGTGCAGAAGTTTATTAATCATTCTAATAGTTCTCTTCTGTACTGAATATTCATCTACTATCACTTTCTTTCTCTCTCTCTCTCTGGGCACTGAATTCTCCAACCAAAATCTCTACATTTCGCTGGGGAATCTTTGATGTTTTGTTACTTTTATTGTCCTGGTTTATGGGGGGCGTGGGCATTTATGATCGTGTAAGCTTTATTTCCTGACCTGAATGACAGGAATGAAAGTCTGTTTGACGGTGCGGTAATGTTTATAATTGAGTCTACTATACTTTTCTTAGCCACAAAGACTGTTCCTTTGCGATCCTCATTTCAGATTTGCCGGCGAACCTCATTCTATTTTTCCGTGGTCTGATTAGAATACTATTTCTTCCAGGCTCTACGCCACCAGATTCAAATGCGTGACCACTTTGGTATCTGGTTTCTTGCACCGTCAGAATAAGTTCTTCCAGTGTGTTTGACAATTCTTTTAGCTTTCTTGTTTGAAGGAGTGTATTGATATTTAATGTTCCAATCAAATGATTTGATTAGGTCTCATTTTCACTTTGGGGGTCTACGAAGCTCCAACTTTTTGTCACATGATGTTCCAGGCTATTCTGAATCCAATGGCCTGGGTGCACCACACATGGTTGTGAGGGGTTTCCATTTGTGGGAACCATATTGAGTAGTTTTCATTGGAAACTTTCCATCATGTCAATTCATGAAGTTCCTAAAAAAAAAAAAAAAAAAAAAACAAACAGAAATAGAACGGAAGTTGTGAGTCACAGAGCCCCTATAAATCCTTTCTCTAACCACAAGGCAGTGGTCCATTTGTTGCAGTTTCTATCCTGGAGAACAGACGCTACTATGTGTTTGGTCCGCAAGAGCTATTTTATTTCGCTCAAATACGTTGGTAAACCGGCGAGGACCTCCATATCAGCCTCCTGGGTCAAGCCACGTGGAAGTATCGCCTCTTCCCTACTACGAAAGCGTAGTAGGTTCGTCGAAACAATAACTACAACTATGCCAACTCATTTGAGACATTGCATTACTATACTATTCCTATAGTGTAATAGTTAAGTCACTTGCGTTTTATTTCTCTAATTCAGTTATTATTTTCTCTTATTTAAGCACTCTACGTCATGGATTATTTAACGGAATGCACTAAAATTTATAGAAGCAAATCCATGTGTTATACCAGAGTTTGTCGTAAAAAAACCTAGTTACATATATATTCCTAGCGACAGCGGGAGAAAAGAAAATTAATTCTTCTAGGTCCGATGTCCACAACATTTCACAGATGAGAAATCCAGACCAACAAAAATAGCAGCAACAGTAAATTGTTATTTTCGTGTACCATAAGAAACTTCATCGATAATGAAGTCAAGCGACTGGTAATTTCAATTATGTATTGTAATGTTATGCTGACATCACAATTATTTTATTAATGTATGTGCAATACGGATAAAATTCTATATGGAGTGGTCCACGTAAACCTAGCTTCCCCGGCTCGCACATTTACGAGCCGGGCGGATCCAGCTACCAAGAGCGGGCCTTGGGAAGGGTCCCGCCTGTGTTTTCAGGGATGGCGCGCCCCTATCCGTCACCCAGTCGGTGAAGATCAAACGCCCGGGTAGCTGAAACGACACTAGGCAAGATGGTGGGGATGCGGCGAGGGCTAGCCTGTGGCGCGCGCTGATCCGTACTCTTCGGCTGATGTGGCGTGGCCTACAAAACCACGCGCCGTGGGAACACACCTTAAAAGATGTCATTCCCGTAAGCGAGGGACAATGCCTGCTGTGAGACATGAGCAGCTGACTACCTGCCGGGGGGTTTTCTTGGAAGAGAAGACGAACTGAGGAACTGTCAGCTGTCACCTCTCTTGAGTTGATGTGCGCCGGGCGGTTCACTTGACACATCTGTAAATGGACTATACGGCATCGATGTGCATACAGAACACACAGTTGCATGGATTTAATGCACCTGGGAACCTCTCAAGAATTTTCAGTGTGGAATTACAGTACGTGCCTTAAGCAGAGACTCGGTGTATTAGTGGCTTCCCAGGAACGGTGAGCGACTGTGGCAAACAATGAAAAAGAAAAGTCCGATAAACAAAATTCTCTGAAATGTAGACATGGCAAGGAGACTTGCTAGATGAGCTAGAGTCGGAACCGATACAGATATTCCTTGATTGTAAAAATAATCACGTGCCTATTTGGTTTTTTATTCAATTATGCTGGCAAAATTTTTAAAATCATCAAACAAGATGTAATTTCAGAAGATTACATGGTCTCGGGAAAGACATTGGGTATTTAATGCAGTGAAGTTAGTGATAATTTCTGATTCATCAACCTTTAGGGGTCGATTTTAACCAAAGGGCCAAAAAAGTACCCTGGATCACTCCCCGCTCCCCCGCTCTCTTTTGCAGTCCATTGCTAAGCAGCGAGTGACTCCTTATTCAAGTTAAAGTTCAGTCGGCGGTGTCTGATCCTTGCAGAATGCAGCACGTGAAGGAGAGATTAGAAGAGGTTAACACAGTCTCTCCCAAACGCTTACTTCCATTAAGAAGAATATGGTTACAGTAAATACTGTTAAATATGTATCTCCCTAATCTGCAAAAGACACAAATCTACGCAGACAAAGCATGTAAAAAACGATATTGTTTAGCATTAATCACGCAGCATTTCTCTGAATTTTTCAAATTTTGATGCCACGACTGTGCCTAATTGAAAATTTGTTCATTACTTTTTTTTTTTTTACTTATGGCTTTACGTTTCGTCAACATCGAGGTCATTAGATGTGGGATGGGACTGGGAACAAGGAACGGGAAGGAATTTGGCCATGGGCTTTCGAAGGAAGCATCCCGGTATTCGCCTAGAGTGATTTGGGGAAACAATGGAAAAAGCAAAACTGGATGCCCGGCAGGGGATTCGAACCGGCGTCCTCCCGAATGCGAGGCCAGAGCGTTAACCACTTACCCACCACGCTCGGTGCCAGTACTTTCGTCATGGCAATCAAACCAATGTAAAATGATGAAAGGTAAGTGGTTAGTTGTGATTCTGAGACCTAAATAAGGTTAACTTAAATAGATTTAACACATTTCTGACTGTCTAAGTTGTTAGACATGATTGAATACCCTCTGTTGGAATATATATTACGGCACAGTTTTGATGTGGGCCTAATTCATTCATCACACGGCGAAATGATAGAAATGCATGGTGATTGAGAAGGAAGACAACAGAAGTGGCCTTCATGCTGCAATTTAATTCGTCATTGCAGATGTATGTTTCCTCCTGCCTATTATCTGTAACGGTATCCTATTTTGCGGCAATGCAATCGCCTCTACGCTTGCAATTTCCAGTTTCCAAGCCTGACACTGAAAATACCATCCATGTGATTTACATTTTCTCCAACAAAGACTTTGAGAAATATAATGACGCTGGGACCTGTGATATCTACAGCCTGAAGCACATCTTACACTTACATGAATACAAATATGTGTGAACTGAAAGGTATGTATCCAGTGAAAAAAAAAATCAGTCAAGAAACTTTTTCTTTCCATAAAAAGTCTTTTTACCTTATATTTCTCAATCGATTAACGAATTTCTCTATTTTTTATTTAAAAAATTGTCTATTGAAGAACATTGCTTTTTTGTGAAAACAGTAAGCTCCAAAAAGATTTTCCTATAATCTATAGGATAGCACGTGTAGCTGTCAATTATGAAAGAAGTATTTTAGGAAATAAGGGTGAGAGAAAATTTTTTTATGGGTTTCCGCCAAAAACACGTGGAATTAAAAAAAAAAAAAAAAAAAAAAAAAAAAAAAAAAAATTTATGATTGGGCTGGTTGCTTGCTTGCATTTGATACCCATGAAATTGTGCATCTGATATCCATGAAGATTGTTTAAAAAATAACTCCCTATAATTACGTTTACTTACATTGTTTTTTTTCATCATCACGTTTCGGATAACAAAAACTGAAATAGAGCTCAATTGCAAGTTGTTTAGATTTTGATACTGTGACAGAAAATCATACAAATGAGTGACTCCATAAGAGTATAATAATAGAATAGGTGTATCACATTATTCTTAATTAATTAATTATTAATTTAATTTCAATGGAACACATGTTCCGGTGGCAATTCACTGTCATCTAATTACCCCCTTCGTATTTTATTTTTTTAAATGATCTTATATAATTTTAGTGTTAAATTCCTGCCCCATCACTTTTGTGTTTTTCAAATTTTAAATTTCTCCAGCGTTTTCGGCGAACTATTCGTCACTTCACCCGGTAATCTGTTTTAATCCCCGACACCCTTACTCACAAAAGAAAATATTCCCACTCTCTTATGCATGAAATCTAGTGCCAGTTTGCGTTCATGGTCATCTTTCCCTTCCACGTACTCTTCCTAATTCTTCGACCAATATCTCTCCAAGCCCCACCACCAACATTTGCCTTGTACATTCCCAGCACTCTCTTCACCCTCCTCCTGTCTTCCATTGACTTGCAATCCAGCACCTTTATCATATCAGTTACTGACTTGGTCCTGAGATAATTTGCACAACAAATCTAGCTGCTCTACTTTCCAAGCCCTCCAACTTCTGTATTAGATGCCCAAATTGTGGGCCCCAAACTATATAACCATATTCAATTTATGGTCTGACCGAAGTTTTGAAACCGATTTCCCTAACATCTCTGGTACATCCCCTCGTCACCCTCTCCAGTAAATGCAGGATTTTGTAACCTTTTCCAACGACTAGCCCAATGTTCTCTGCCCAGTTGAGTTTATTATCAAACATTATGCCAAGATATTTACACTTCAAGACTTTAACAAGCAATTCTGACTCCACCCTATAATCATAAACAATCTTTATATCTTCTTGGCATTTATCTTCATTTCATGTTGACCTGCCCGTTTACATATTCTATCCAGATCACCCTGCAGTTGTCCACAGTCTTCTCGTATTCTTGAGTTTAACAGAGGGGAAAGGATGGGACGCAAACAAATTCTTGAAAACCAAAGCTGTTAAAGTTAGCACCTTCCCATTTCAGATACACTGATCAGCCGGAAAATTATGACTATTTACCTACTGTCAATATAAACCCCTCCAGGCGATAGCAGCGTCACCTGACGAGGAGTGACTGCTTGTCATAAACACACACGGCTCATGTAGTATCAGTGAACGTGCCCTCAGTGTTTATAATGGAGAAGACCCGTGATCTATCTGAGTTTGACCGAGAGCAGATTGTGATGGCCCGGAGGCTCGTCATGAGCATTTCAGAAACTGCACGACTTGTCTGTAATTCGAGGAGTGCTGTGGTGAGAGTCTTCAGCAAGATGCGAAATCAAGGTGAAACCACGTCCAAACGTCGAGGGGTTGGGCGGCCATCCTTCATTACAGATGTCGGACGTCGTAGGCTGGGCAGACTGGAAAAAACAGTACAGGCGGTGAACTGTGGCGGAACTAACATCAGACTTTAATGCTGGGCAAAGTGCAAGTGTGTTTGAACACGCAGTGCACCAAACACTCCTTACAATGGGCAGCCGCAGCTGACGACCCATGCATGTGCTACTGTTAACACCACGACATCGGCAACTACGACTGAACTGGGCACGTGACGACCGTCATTGGACGTTGACACAATAGCAGAGCGTTGCATGGTCTGATGAATAACGATGCCTTCTTCATCATACCGATTGGAGGGTGCGAATCTTTCCTTTTCAGGGAAACAGCTTCTTGACCACTGTATTGCGGGACGGAGACAAGCTAGCGGCGGCTCAATTATGCTCTGGGCAACATTCACATGGGCATCCATGGGTCAAATGGAGGTCGTGCAAGGCACCATGACGGCCAGTAAGTATCGTACACTGGTCCCAGACTAGGTACACCCTTCCATGAAGACCATGTTTCCCCACGGCAGTGATATTTTTCAGTCAGATAATGCGCCATGTCGCAAGGCCAAGAATGTGATGGAATGGTTCGAGTAACACAGTGGCGAGTAGCAATTGATGTGCTGGACCCCCAAGTCGCCAGATCTGAACCCGATCGAACACATCTCGGCTTCCGTGCCAAGACGCGTCGCCGCTGTTATCTGTGCCAAAGGCGGACATACCGGCTATTAGGTAGATGGTCATAATGTTCTGGCTGACCAGTGTATTTTTTGCTGTTGAACTATGCCAATAAATTTCCAATCAACTGTGACACATTTATTTCTGGTTTTATTTAACTTCCACGATAAAGGAGACACAAATTTAGAATCAAAAGTTTATTCTATTGTATATTATATCAACTTCGGTTCCAAGCATGACGGAGGGATAATCAATAATTTTCCTGCTGCTCACACTTTGGTTAAATAACAATAATAATAATGATAAAAATATGACTACTAACCGTCTCATTTCAAATTGAACAATCTCTGCATCAAAGATGCTATATAATTATGTAGCTCGCCCAGCCGTAGACCGTTACTATCAACATATTAATTAATGTTTTAGGAGGTACACAAGACAATAAATAAAGTGAAAACATCAACCATTCAAGGACAAAGTTTGAACTCAAAATATCTGTATTGTGTACAGAGGAAATCGCTAAGGCAATAGCTCAGTAAGAAACTGTACAGGTGCATTATTTATTTCTATGTTTAGTTCCTTAATATTACCTCAATTTTGTGAATACAAACATCCTCATTTTTCGACTCTGTTGCGAATATTTACTGAGGTAACACCTGTGTAGCTAAAAGGATGTTCAAACTTTTCTTGAAAATATCTTTAACTCAAAACCGGAAAATTTCTTCAAGCGCTGAACCGAAAAACAGCACCAGCGTTGGCGGACAGTCAGAGGTAATACCGGATAATACAGGGTTTAAAAAAAAAGTAAGATGTTTTGGGAGGTAATAGCATGCATGAAAATAAGACAAAAGCGCCTACTTTCAGAATTAATAACAGGTTCGCAATGTGACGCCCGTGCATGGATGTCTATGCATGCCTCAGCCCTTCGGCGTAAGGAATCAAGCACACTGTGAACTGTCGTGCTTGATCCTGTACATCTTCAATGCATGTCATCACAAGTTTTTGAATAACATAGGTAATTCGGTTGGAGTTTAAAGGCTGTTTAAACACATACAGACTTCATGTAATGATTGGAAAACAATTAAGAAATAAGATTTTTACTAATTATATTATGAGGTTAAATATCAATTCCATAACCGTATGAAAACAGTTACATTGCAAACAGAGGTCTAAATCAGCAGAACTCACAGCAAAATAAGACGCTAGTGGAAAACTGTTAATTCATCCAAAAACCTAAACAAAGACTACATTTTTATGGCTTTAGGCCTCGTTGACGATTAAAGGCGGGAGAGGATTGGAGGCAAAGAAAGTGTAGGATTTCGGCAATGGCCTTTTTGAAGGAACCATCCTGGCATTCGCCTAGAGTAATATATCTGGGAAAACCATGGAAAACTGAAATCTCGATGATCGGACGGGGTTCGAACCTGCGTCCTCTCGAATGCGAGGCCAGAGCGATACCACTTACCCTTCACGCTCCGTAATAAAGACTTTAACATTCAATGAAAGGATATATTTTTCTCGTTCAGTATGTATGGCTGGTGTCATGTGTTCGCCTTATAAGAAAGGTGCTATTCCGCCTGTGCCGGACGGGAGTGAAAGTGTGTTGTGTAAAATTGTGACATCAGTTTTGAAGAACGGCTATGACTTTCTCTGGCCACGGTGACAATTTATAGATGTGCTCCCTGTATGGTCAGGCACAAAATATAGTGTGGTACAGTTGCGTAAGTACATGTGAGTTGCCCGCGATTAAATAAAATTTGCAGTGACAGGTAGGTTGAAAGATGTTAAAGGTGCTCTTCTACAGTGGAGTCGATATATAGTAGCAGTTATAATTGCTTTAATAGTTTATCGGCTGGCCAATCGGAACAGGTCTACAGTCCTCTCTTTTCCCCTTTTGAAACTTAAGTGTTCCAGCCATCATTAGTTTCTTTTATTAGATAGTAACTCGCGCGTTCTTTTCCGTTTATACTGTCGCCCGCAGCACCCGCTCAAAATAATGTAGTTTGCACGATTGCTACTCTCACTTAATGCCAATTATAATTTCTTACCAACTGTCTTTGTATTCAGTCCATTACAAATTAGCAAGTGGGTCATAAATGCAATCTGTCTGCTTTCTTTCGATAAGCAGGTGTACTGAGTCCAATCGTCATGGATAAATCCCGTACTTTGTAGCGAAATCGGGAAGTGATACTAACTGAGTAACATTTTTGGTAGCATCAACTGTAAAGTTGTGAATGTCTGTTTTCCCAAAGAAATTGGGAACTAACCCAGAATTCATCTAAAGCTGCAGTCATTGTTGATACGTCGCTCGAGATTGTAAGGTGTATAGTACTGAATATTTTTACGTCAGTTACTTTACAGTAAATCAAAATTCATAGTGTTTCAAGCCATGTTCTTTTGTCAATGGCTTCTATTAATTTATGACTTCTTAAAATGATTGAGGTGTAACTTCTTTGGGAATGGTAGGGAAAAGATTGTTAGCGTTACGCGTTAGTTACGCATGCGCCGCAACGTTCTGCGCATGTTCACTTAACGTTCTGCGCATGCGCACGTTACGATACTTTGATGCAAGCAGCTACGATAGTATCCACTGTCAGTTAAGCTGAGCATATTAAATGTGAAACATATGTTTCATATTTCAATTACTATAAACCTTTAATTATAAAAGTATGTGACACAAAGTCATCAAATACAACGGAAGTGAAGTAATACTGAAAGTAATGTAAATTATAATATGAATAATAATCATAAACATTCTATTTGTAAATATCTGTATTATAAAAGAGTTTTAATTTGTTCCAAATAAAAAAAATTATTTTGTTGACATTCTATTGATTGTAAAAACCGATAATTTTGTCCAAGTTGTTCCAGATATAAAAGCTCGAAACACAAAATACAGAATGTACAGACTGAAGCTCGATGCAACACTCAATAAATCAATAATTTGTTTACGAGAATAGAAGTTTCACTTCTCGTTCGTGTACACACTGATAAACACATCGGTTATTTTTTTTTATTTTTATTTTTTTTATGTTTTTTACTTGGCGTGCAACTGAATGATATTTGTATTTTCTTTAGTCTTAGGAAGAATGAGATGAGTAACTACCGTTGTTTTATCAGCTAAGGTAATATTCAGCTTGAGCAATTTGCGTTATGTAAAAGTTGTTGATCCTATTTAATGCGTGCACCTCGAGCCTATTCGAATCATAGCATAAATATTCAGTTTATTAAACAAAGTTTTTCGTCAAAGCCATTAAAAATGCTGCAGCTAAAAACAGAATATAATCACTTCGAAAGATAAGTACGCACTGAGTACTCTAAAATTTCATAGCGACCAGACAATTTTTTTTTTTTTTTGTTATGGCTTTACGCCTCGTCGACGTCGAGATCATCAGAAGCAGGAAAGGACTAGGGCAAGGCAGGGAAAGAATTCAGACATGGCCTTCTAAATGATCCATCCCTGCATCCGCCTGGAGTGATTTGGGGAAACAATAGAAAACCCGAATCTGAATACCCGGACGGGGGGATTCGAATCGAAGTCCTCCCGAATGCGAGACCAGAGAGTTAAACGCTCACCCACCACGGTCGGTGGGTCGACGGCAGTCGCTTGGTGGAAAAACGGATAATAATGCATTTTCAAGCTGGACTATTCTATACGGGCGCTTAAAACACAGCATTTGTAACGCTTCTTGTTAATTTGAAAATCTGTACCAAGCGTTGGAAATGAGGCACTGGAAAGATACTAGACGTCTCTACAATTTTTCAATGAACGTCGTGCAGACATAGTCTGTTTATTTTGAACGAAATGATCTAGTATCACTTCTGTGGCAACAGAAATGTGTTTTGAGGTAAACACTTTTTTTACAAAAATAATTCTTATAAAAATAGGGTGTTTAATTTTTAAGGAATGACTTCAATTTATTTCCACATTTTGGACAATTTTAATTAAATTGTGTAAAAATAAAATGAACTGAATTTTTGTCAGTAAATATTTTTAAAATAATAGAATCTTTTGTCTTATTTATTTGCAACTCAATTAAAATTCTCCAATCACCACTGAAAATTAATTCAAGTAAATTTAGCTCCATATTATGAGTCGTAGATCACTATCGCCTTCATCATTTGACAAACTATAAAACGCGTTGAAAACACCCCGTATAAATTTTATTAGCACTGTTAAATCGTCCTGTTGCGTTGGTATAGGCCAACACCCCCCTTATGGCCCAGAACAGGCACTAAGATCACTCTGATCGATTGAACTACGTATCGTCCACTGACCTGTCCAACCGACGTTGCGCAGCGTTTGCAACACTCATATAGAATGACACTAAAATATTTTTCACTGAAAAATAAGAGTTCAACGGCCGTCAGAGATATTAATTTTAAACATTTGTCATTTTCAGTAATATCTTAAAAACGCAATTACCTGGGAATTGAAAATTGGTCTTTATTATCAGAAATAAACTAGCTAAAATCACGGCTTTGTGTTGGTTCGCGAAGTTCTGCTATAAGAAATATTATATATAACAAAAGAAATTATTAAATAACCGTAAGAATTTTAATATTTAAACTTCACGAATTATCATCAAAAACCATAGTTTTAGCTTATTGACAAAAAATAATTAGGCACATTTGTAATGAGACAAAATTCTTAAATATTTTTAAAATTTTTATTTAATTTGGTTTTAATCAGATGCAAAATTTCTCCTTCGAGTATCTTCCTGTTTTCTACATTTTAACAATGAATTTTTAATAGTGCTAATTCGGTCATAAGAAAATCTTCTGTTTAATGCTAGGCTTTCTAAAGTTTTTCCCTCGTTAACGCAACATACGTTAAATCTACAGAAGTTTCTTTGTCCCCAATAACTACTACAACTTTATCCAATGTTAAACCTTAAGCTTTATGAATTGTTATTGCAAAAGCTATTTTTAATGGAAATTGTTTTCTTCAATAAGTGATATTCCCTCTATTACAATAATTAGTTGTGAGTGGAATTGGAACACAACCACTATCTTGATAAGTTAAATGAAAATAATGTTAAAAACAAACCATTATCACTCGTGGCATTTGATCAGGCTTACTTAGATTTCTTCTAATACAACTCGGCGAAACAAATCTAAAATAAAGAATACATTTTTTTTGATATCTCGCTTAGTTCTGGAGATATCGAATCTCAAAATTGACGTGACTAGGTTGAAATGCGGCCTGGACCAAAAGAAAAATTTCGCCGTAGCCAAATTTGCTGATGAATTTATATGTAACTTGACGAGACAAATCGAATATAAACAATAATTTTTTTGATATCTCGCTTAGTTCTGGAGATACTGAATCTCAAAAGTGAGGAGGGTAGACTGAGATCCGGCCTGGACCAGAAAAAAAAATCACCAAACCACTATATCAACGTGGTGGAAATTCACAATAGGTGTTTTTTTTTCGCCCTATTGGTTGTTGTTTGGTTGATATACAGCCTGTACCAGTAGAAACATCACCAAAAGCACAAGAAACTATGCCTGCGACTGATTTTTGGCATGCTATATCTCGAAGTCTCATCGAGTTACATAAAAATTTATCATCGAACTCCAGCGTAGAATCCCCACATACACACATTTCTTAACACTAATACAGAAGAATCTTTAGTAAAAAAATTAATACCTCCTTTTGTGGAGTTTAGATTCTCTTAATACTTCAGTTTGTGGCAACGTTATTTTCGATTAAAGTTTGAAACGTACCGATTAGGTATACATTCCTTTTATATTTTATTTTATTTTCATTAAACATAGAATCGTAAGTCATTATAATTGTATAGGTATTTAAATAACTGATTATGTGCGGGAGTGGAATTTCTTTATATAATTACAAAACTGTCGCATCTAAATTTACACAAATCACAGATGTATTTGCATAGAACATTCAACAACCATAGATAATATTTAATACAAAAAATTAATATCTCTCTTTCTGGAGCGTAAGTTCTCAGGTGAACATCAAAAATCACAAACTACACTTTTAGTGAACAATTTATTTGATTAGCTGCACTTCAAGTTCAGTGGTAAGTTATTGCATAAATGCTAACAGCGTTTTCAAACTGCGTCCCTCTCAATGGACACACTATAAGCAAAACTATATTAATATGTTTCCAATATCTTGCGCTTTAATTGATTCCCTAATTCTTGACAATAAATGTGTCAAACCACGTGACACGGTCACATGACTGCGTCTCGTAACGTGACCACATGACGTGGTCACGTGACCACGCTATCGCCTCTGATTTCTATCAGAATGAATTAATAGAAATATTAAAAAATATAGCTATTTATTTGTGTTTTTTACAAAAATAATGATTGATGGCACATCTAGAATTTACTTTGAATCAGTATGTTCAATTTCACGTCTTTAGGTGCAGCAGTTTTTTCAAAAAGTGTACCACAAGGTGTGCACAAATCGTCTCCTAGTATAAGGGCTCGCCCTAATAAATATATAGGAATTAAACAAAATTAGATTTAATACACTATATTTATGAGAAAAACTTGATTTATCGTGATTTGTAAGTTGCAAGCAGGGGAAACAACTTTTTTATTTTAGATTTATTTTTCAATATAGCAATGTTATTATGCTGGAAACGATTATAGTACATCTTAATTGATGGGACAGTTACCATCTACAATAAATTTAAACGATTGCACTAGTGGCGCAGTGCGGTGTTGCAGAATTAATTACGTGCCAGTTAACTACAAATCTGCATTTTTAGGTCGCCTGGTGACTTATACTTCAATCCATAAAAAATATCATGAGGTGATAAGAATACCACTTCGCTAGTTGCATTTAATTATGACTCTTCTTCTCTTGTGGAAACAGTCTCCGAATGTTTCAAAAGAACAATGATAATTAGAGCCGCACAAGGGTAGAAATTTAATTCCTAATTGAGCCCAACAGACTGACTGATTGATTAACTTGTTGATGCGATCTGAGCAGATTAACAATCGGCCTAACTATGCCACGCACAGTGTGCGGTATAAATTTACCCAATCGAGTAATCCAGAAAGCGCTCCCCCGGTGGAAAGCCCAAGAACATTTTATGCAATCCAGAATTTGTTCCGGAAGCTATCTGAAATTTTTCGATAGTGGTCGAAGATCAAGTTAAACAATAAGACATTGTTAATTTGCTTGCAAACAATTCGATAATTACAAACCGAGCATGGTGGGTGAGTGGTCAACAGTCTGGCCTCGCATTCGGGGGAACGCCAGTTCGAATCCCCGTCCGGGCATCCAGATTTGGGTTTTCCGTGGTTTCCCCAAATCACTCCAGGCGAATGTCGGGTTGCCTCCTTCAAAATGCCATGGCCGAATTACTAACCATTCCTTTGCACCAATGCCATCCCGCCTCTAATGACTCGACGTGGACGATGTGTAATGACATAAGTAAAAAAAGAAAAAAGGTAATTACAAAACTAATTCATGATTTTACTTTTTAAATGATTATTGTAAATATTTTTAATAATGAAATTAACATTAAATATGCTTTCTTATATTAAGGTATTTTTATTATTATTTGCGGACAATCCCGTGAGCTATACGCAAAGCAGTTAGAAGCGTTTGTTTGCCCATTTTTCCTTCATAGACTTGCTGTAGGCTTCTGTTCCCACATCATACCATGTTGTTCCAGTTCTTTTCTTCAGTCTTTCCTCCCGGTTAACTTTCCACTTGCGAATTTAGGATTTCCTTTGGAGTGATTCCTTCCCATCTGAGGTCTTATTTGATTTCACCATTTAAGTGTACCTGATACTGCGTAGAATTCAACTATTTGTCCTTTGAGTCTGTCAAGGTTCCTTCTTTTGATGCGTAGGTAAAATTTTAGTCTACGTTTTCTAATATTACTGTGAATGGCTGTAAATTGAAAGACTTCATGATTACTTCTGAGTCTGTATTGGATTCCTATAAATTTCTGGCCCAAAATTTCCTTGTTAGTTTGCGTCCTATTTTTGTTGCAGATGTTTTGTATTAAGCGGAAGGATTTTTGACTATCAACTACAATATCTTTTTATAACTATTTATGTCCTTAATACATTTTTTTAGATATGCAGAAAGCAATGTTACAGTATATTCCGTAACTGAAATTTCATGTCAATCTAGCGATTCTATTTTGATTTTTTATATAATATAATATAATTAGGGTATACTGTAGCTCTAGTATATTATGATGCTTCAAGTGTTTCAGTTCCTGCAATACATTTCAGTTCATTGTTATCACTATGTGTAGACAATACAGGAAGGACACAACGCCAACATACACAACACTTAAACACCCATGTCCTCGGTCGGACTCGAACCGACGATTTTCGGTACGCGGAGCAAGCACTCTAGGCCATACACTACCGAAGCTAGCCTAGTGATTGTTATTTCAATAGCAAGAATTTAATGAAACCATCATTTCAACTGTTGGAAATGTGGCAATCTTAATATTGTGGTTAAACTTCTTTCAGACGTTTCTTATTGCAGAACCATGTTTCTATTGTTGTTCTCTTGCTGCACTCTCGAATACAACTCCTAGAACAGCCTTTCCTAGATTAAGGGAGAAAACTGAAGTCAGTTCCAGAAATTTCGATACAAAGTCTCTTCTTTACTACTCTATCTTATTCGCAAAAGATTGTTGTACTTAGAGAAGCAGTACCTCTCCCAAAATGGCTGCAGTTAAAGTATTGAAAATATCGGATGAATTCAGTTATTTCTCTGTGCTTTCTTGTAACAAAAAAGACCAATAATGCTTTAATAACATAAAGGTATTGTAACAGCCCTCAAACATAAACTTAAATGTAACTGTATTTTATGAAGCATTTATAGTAAGCTAGAGTTTTGAATAATGATCTTGTATGTTTGGTTTTCAATTAATTGTAAATCATTGTATATAGACTTTGTTTTATGAAAAGAAATTATTTAAAGGCCATTTAATATGTTTAAGAACAGAATTATGTAAGAGAATTGCTTAAATGTTCGTAATTCCAAGTATTAATACAAGTTTTGATGTCTAAAGGATAATTTGCTACAGTTTAAAATGATTTCTGTGAATAATTTTGTGTTTAAGTACCTTTACTTTCTATTTCTGACCATTTTGTAATGATTGTAAATGATCATGTATTAATTCTGATTGTTTTTAATATGTTTCAATTGTTTAAGTATTTTTAATGTTCGAGAAATATCTGGCGGAAGCTTTTGAAGTGTTCTAGAAATTTCGATGGAGTTTATATCAAGCTAACATCCGAGACAGAGAAGCAGTTTAACCGACTCAATTTACTACGGCCAAGTACTGTATTGTCTATGGAAGAAGTGTTGTATGCAATCTCTGGATTGTAACCAGTATCTTTGACGTCGTGTTTATGAAAATAAAAGCAAGTTTACAGTGAACTATATGGTGGAATGATTATTTATCATATTAATTAAACCACGAACAATCTAATAGTATGTCAGAAAGGCAACAAGGTCAATAAGAAAATGAAATTACGAATTGATGGACTTATTACAGACCCTTTAAACAGTTTGTACTGGCTCCAGAGGAAATGTGAACGGAGGGTCTTCACGTCACGTGGATCAATAGTTTTATCACATTACTACAGAATTTTACATAAAAAGACGATGTATTTTGAAAGTAAATGAATAGAAGAAAAGAGGGAAAGATGACTGTTATCTTGGTGAACGGCAGTTTCCTAATCGACGACTCTGAGCATTCCAGCTGAAGCAACTGTATTTGACCGTTAGTAATGGCAGAGCAGTCTAATAACTTAGAGTATAAAATTGAAGTAATTACCTCCGTGATGTAATTGGCTCGTCGAGTAGCGGCTCAACAGATTGAGTTCGTTGGCTAACGAAGGCCGTGCTGGAGCGGGGAGAACCCAATATTGGCCTTGACACAGTCTGATCGTCCGCAACAGGTAATTTTGCCGTCACTATGTATATAAATCTGCTAACGGCAAAACATATCTGGATGGGGTTCAAAAACGTTGAATGCTTTGGATATACAGTAAATTGAAAAGTGCGGTAGGTCTTGTGTCTCTACGTGAATGGTGGATGGAGCAAACAATGATAAAATGTTATTAAGCTGAACAGATGTGAGCAAAGATCACACTGCATCAATGATAAACTATCCTTTATTAATCAAAGATCGCACTACATCAAATATAAACACTAAACTTTTGGATTCTATTAATATCATATATATTATTTCTAAAAGGTTTTTTCTTGTCACAAGCTATTATCTCCCCTCATACCTAACCAAAATCGATAAATGAGGTATCATTTTAAATATTAAGGTATCCGCTTTGGTCGCATCTTATTTTATGAAAGTAATTTTTCCAAATTCGACCCTTAAAGGCCAAAAATGTCAATTTTTCTAAAATCCCGTTCTTTGTGTCATGAGCCATTTATCTTCCTAGATACCTAACCAAATCGATAAATAAAATATCATTTTAAAAATTAAGATCTACTCTTTGGTGACATAATACAGGGCGTTCGCCGGAAAACGCTACCCCCCCAGTCTGTTGCCGTCGGCAACTTGCTCGGTCAGTCTAGCCAGCAGTTTCCGCCACACGACACCGTGAATCACCGCACTGTTTAACACCTCCGCTGCCCCAACAGTGCAGTGCAGTGACCCTTACATTGTTAAGAACGGTTTCTTTGCATTGTAGATAGTTTGTGACTTCAGTATCTTATTAATCAATGTTGTGAATAAACGTTTCTTTGCTGTTTGGCTGGTTTGGGGCTTCATACTCTTATTAATCTGTACCGTGTTTGAGTGTGAGTAAAATTATGGTACGTTACAGTTTGCAACAAAGAATATTTCTCTACGATACATATGTGAAGAAGAAGTCGTTTAAAAAGTGTCGCAGTAAATTTCGTCGCGAATTTCCTGGCGCTTTACTGCCAGCTAAATCAACAATTCTGCGTCTGGTTAAAAAAGTAAGAGAAACGGGTTCATTTTTTAACAAAAAGAGACTGTCGGTCAACCGTATTCTCACAGAGGAGAAAATTGACGATATCGCTTTTCGACTAGAACAGTCACCCAAAAAAATCATTAAGTCAGTTAGGGCAGCGTGTGTCTCGAAATATGTTCAGAAGATGTGAAATGTGCATTACACAAGAGGGTCAACACTTCCAGCATCTTTTATAAGGTAAGCTAATGAATTACGTCACATTTAAATGCTTAGCACATACAAGTTTATGAAGCGTAATTATTATGAAATAGTCCGCGACCGACGGTCGAACAATGCCGGAAGATGAGCGCTCGCTCGCCGGGAGCAGTTTCTTCCTTGTAGCGCTAACAGTGGGTTGCGTTTCCCGGCGAACGCCCTGTATATATATGAAACAAAGGTGCTGAAAGCAGATATATTAATGTATTTATTTATCACTGTACATTCGCACTTATTAACGTGTTCTCTCTCCACCAGCAACATTGTTTAACCATAGCTATCATTATTTTACTTTATTTATTCAAAATCCTCCATCTCCACTATTCCCACCCTGGCATGCATGTGTATGCACCTCCCTTGACAAATGACTCGTACCTCTCTACACAAATAAGGTGTTAAACCAGAATAATGTAAAATAATGTTTGTGTATTTGTTGCTGCTCTCCTGCTTTCAACCTTGGTTAGTGATGGGTTTATTTTTAAAATGAAAAATGCTATCATTCCATTTAAGTTTTGTGATAAGTCACGTAGCAGGTTATGGGTATGTGTTGAGATTTTAAACACACAATCTTCACCCATGATCAAGTTGGTAAGATAGTTTATCAGTTAAGAAGTTGCATAATTCAATGGACTGATACCACCCAGTGAAGAAACACTGAAAAAATATATTGTTAAATAAGTTCTTCAATAAAGTCAACACTGAAATGATTCTTTAACTAACTGAATGTATTCTGCCAACATCGCCAAATATTGTTAAACAGGAACTTCAGATCAATCCCTCAGAATGCAAGCTCTAGTAAAAAGTTAAAAAAATAACACAACACTCAAACAATACATCTGTCACTCAGTTCATGTTATTTCAACCCCAGAAATAATGGATTGGCAAGTACCAAAGTTTACACAAAGTAGTTCTGCTCATTAGTACAATCTATGGTGACAATACTATGATTTGAACACCACGAGCCAAAGACGGATGCTCAGCTTATGACACGACCTGACACAAACTTTGCCTCAATAGTTTCCAGAGCAGACTGGCTGAAAAACCTCCAAAAATTGGCTCTATATAATCGATCAGAGCCCCCTTTCAATAACAATATGCTAAACTTCCTCTTCTTTAATAAAATTCCCAAACAAATCATTTTTGAAACAAAAACCCTCTGAATATCAAATCCATCACTTTACAATAATATGCCACTACATTTATTTAATATTTCTCCAAAACCTTTATAGAAATTCATTAAATTTATGACTTTCTTTTTAAATGCTTCTCAAATCATTTTCTTCAAACTACCTAAAAGTTCTAAACACATCATTTTTCCATCTTCCAACTATGTCATCTGCTGTTCTTATGTAAATTCTTTAAATCTCTTTAACATAACTACAGGGAGACAAACCTTATCCTGTTGCAGTCACTGTCTGAAATATTAACCTTTCCATTTTCATGATGGGTGCTAACTATCAGAGCATAGGTCATTTCTCCCACACCGAATGATCGCTTCCTTAGAGTGCTGTAGAGTACATGCAAATGAGGCATCCTATTACAAGCACCAACCTTACTATTTATCTTATTCGCGAAATTTTAGTACGGGTCATCTAGTTGTTGTTAAACCACGTAATTTTGGTTATTACTTCAGTTTTCTGAAATATACTAGGGTAGACTGGGTACGGTTGTGACAGTCGTCATTTTAGTCAAACTATAAGGAATACCGGGATGGGGAGGGGGTAGAGAGGAGCGGCGTGCCTGTTTGAACGTGTTTCACGGTATTGCGTCAGAAATCGCGTGACATTAACAATCGTAGAGGCCTACATTACTTATTAACAGTCAAAAGTAAGTATTTTATTAGATTTCTTTTAGTAATTGTTGTAGTATTTGTTCAGATAAGTAATGAGTGTTTTTTCTCGTTATAATTTTTTTAAATTTATTTATATGGCTTTCGGCCTTATCAGCCACACAGCCAATTTCTTTGCGTTTTATTACAATTCACATTTCATTACTTTACAGATCTATTTACATAGTTTAACAATTTACATTTCATTTCCTTTACAGTTTTAAAAATACATAATTTACATTACATTACAGTTCTATACACAACAGTTTAGATTGTATGATCTTTTACATTTCCATTCTTTTACGGTTCTATATCTATCTGTTTACTTCTTGGTGTTATACTATGAGTCAACATGTAATCAATTACTTTATTATATTTCTTACTTGCGCCGTACAGTGTTTATTATACAATTTGTGGAATATCTTAATTCTATTTGGGTCAATGTATAGCACTGGTGCCCTAAACGTTCACTATGGCCTCAAATTCTAGTAATATGACTGGCTGATATGTATGAGGATATATCTGTTCAAGTGGTGTACGATTGTAAATGTACTAACTTTGTCCCGTCGTTTCCTGTTGGATTTTCTACTTGTCCAAAATTTATAATTGAATGTTTCCCTCCTTAAAGAAGGTCATTATGATTTTGAGTATTTCGTATTTATTTGAGGCGAGCAGGATGGAAGCGTTGGTTGGGAGAGGAATGTTACTCGTTATAAGTTAAACATTAGTAGCTAAATAACAGTAATTACTTTGCAAGTAGGTTATTTTGTATTGTCATGGCGATTGTTGTTTTGCGAAGGAGTGCGATGGATACGGTTGTAACATATTTTCTGGGTACGTTTGTGACAAGTAATTTTTTGTTTTTGATGCTCAGAAAACGCTTGAAGAAGACCGACAGCTGTACGAGGGACATTAGTCACTGTTACTTTCGCAGTAAATGCCTTGGGAAATACTATCCCTCCTTTATTTATATTTCCACGGGTTAGTTAACTCGATCATTTTGATAGGGACGGGCCAGTAGGATCGATTGGGACTGCATATTGTTCATGCTGGATGCAAGGTGACTTGTTCCTAGGATTTCTCGAACATTTTAAGAGATTTTCTAATGCTTCTCAAACGTATAGAGTTTTGCTAGTGCTGGATAACCTTTCCTCGCATATCCACATTAATACATCTGTTTTTTGTAAAGAAAATGGAATCACTTTGCTTTCGTTTCCTCCACACTGCTCGTACAACCTGCAGCCCTTGGTTCGACCTGTATTCGGACCCTTAAAAAAATCTGTAAATACTACATGTGATGGATAGATGCAGAGTCACAATAACAATCTACGATATACCAGGTATTATCAAATGATCTATATCAAGACTTTTACAATAACTGTTGATTCTGCAATGCCTTATTAGTTACAAGCGATTAAGGTGTTCCCAGATTAATTTCTATTGTTACATCAAAATTATTTTTTCCAGAAGAAGATTATGTCACATTATGTTTGATATTATTTGAAATAAAAGTGATTTTAGACCATTTTGGTATATTTTTAAACCTGTCACTACCGACCCCAAGCATTTTTTTATTTTTTTCTAATTTGTTTCTATGACTTAACCATTGTACTTAGGAACAAAACTTTAGTATTTATACGAATTAAAATGTACGTATTACTATAAAAATCACCTTCCTTCCAGGTAACTGGCATACTAAGAAAATTATGAGCGATCAAATGAAAATTGTCACAACCGTACCCAGTATACCCTACGTTAAATTACAGGAAAACCGTTAATCAAACGTTTAAGAGGGCTGAAGGAAACCCGACTTTTGAAACTTCTTACATGAGATTTAGGTTTTATTTTCTACTTGGCATTAATAGCACGGGTAACGGTAATGACGTCAGTAACATGACTTAAATTAATAAAAAACTAAATACAGAATGTTATCTCTCATTCTGGTCCAGGCTCCAATTCAACACAGAGACTGATAATATTGACGCTTTAAAATCACAACATCTTCCCTGCGCACTTTGGTCCCATATCTAGTTCCACGCGGGTGAAGCCGTATGGAAATGCTAGGCTGTGTGTACCGGAACAGAGTGCGTGTAAGGCGCCGCTATGCAGCGTGTGGGCAGTGGTCAACGCAAGCGAAAGTGGTCCTGCATCGGGCCCGCAGACAGTGTGAGTGCTTAATCCTGTCCCGGTAGGCTCCGTTACGGCTAATGCCTTTCTGTTTGACGTATTCGGAGCAGTCCAGTGACCGCGTAAGCATGTACCACTTCTATCAGCCTGTGTACACTGAATGGAGACAGTAAGCCCAACACGTGTGCCAGATGGCTTCAAAAAATTTCCGCGTACGTTCGAAATGAGCTCGTCGACAGCTATAAAACGCTTACTTTCGAACGAGAAGCAATATCGGATGTTGTTTGGATAGTATTGCGTAAAAATATTATAGTGTTTTCTGGATAATCCGTCATTATTGACACCAGTCGTCAATAAAACCAACCTAAAAAAATGCTCGTATTATTATCATAGTAATTTATCCATGCATTACACCAGGGGTCCCCAAAGTGGTCGATACCGACCCCTTAGGGTCGATAAGAGATCCCCGGGGGTCGATTAATACAGGGGGGTCAAAAGGGGGTCGATTAATACTAAAGAGGATCAATTAAACTATACAGGAAAAAAATAGAAATGTTCTACTAACAATCAGGCCAATAAGTAAAATTAAAGCTCATCCTCTCAAGTCTCGTCTGGTTTCGAAGTCATGTGAAGTTAAATGATGAAACTTTCAACCAACTACTTTTGCTCACTGAGGTGGTTGGCAGTAGGTGATAGTTGCAGAGACTCATCTGGAGAGTGCTTTAGCAATGTGGATTCATCGCTGTGTGACAAGTTAAAACAGTACAACAACCATCTGCTCTTTTTGGCAGGTATTTATTGTAAATTTATTCCATCTATCAATGGATTTGTTCCTATTTTTTAAGATTATAATAATAGTGGGAAGTATCTCGTTTTTCTCTTAATTTTATTGGGTGGATTGTTTCATTGAGTTGTTATGCAGGTGTCCTTATTGCTTAGCATCAGAAATTCCAAAAATGATTTAATTTTTTTATTAAATACTTGTGGGGGTCGATAAGAAGGCAAATATCGTATCAAGGGGTCGATGGGGTAAAAAGTTTGGAGGCCCCCGCATTACACAGTTAATTTCACGTTGTTTCCTGTGACGAAACCACTGCGTTTTGCCATTAATTTTGGCATTTTTTTAGCGATTTACATATTTTTCTGTACGTGTCACGAGTTTTTCAGCTTTTTTTGGTTAGGTATTAATAAGCGGACTATAATTAATTGGAATCGGGTTAGTTTCAAACAGCGCTCAACCTTGCATTTGGGCGGGCGATAGTTCGTATTGTTAGATGGCTCATGGTTTAGTTAAATATAATAAATAACTAGTCCACGATCCAGTTTCAAATTCAACTTGTTTTTATTTTCATAACCACATCGAACATCAAAGATACTCCAGCGATTACATTCACCACCTCTTCCAAAGACAATACAGTCACACCACCGTGTTCATAAACTCGTCGAAAAACTAAAACTAAACTAAACTGTCTTTGTCTCTGCTGATCGGTTTGTATAAGTTCCATCGAATGTTCTAGAACACTACAAAGGCTTCCGACAGATATTTCTCGATCATTAACAATATTTAAACAATTGAAAACCTATTAAAAACAATCAGATTAATACTTAATCATCTATAATCATTACAAAACGCTTAGAAATGAAAATTAAAGATACTTAAACACAAAATTATCAACATAAATCATTTTGAACTGTATTAAATCATCCTTTAAACATCGTAACTAACCTTAAAACATACAAACATTTAAGCAATTCTCTGGCATAGTTCTGTTCTTAAACATATTAAATGGTATGTACATAATTTCTTTTCATCAGACAAAGTCCATTTACACTGATTTACAATAAAATACAAGACCATTTTCAATCACACTCTAGCTTGCTAAACATGCTTCATAAAATACAATTTCAGTTAAAGTTCAGGTTTGAGGGCTGTTACAGTATCCTCACCCAGCCATTTAGATTTCAGTGTTCCTTTGTTTTCTGAAATGGCTCCAGGCAGGGCCGCCGTAAGCGGGCGTGGTGCAAGGCGTGAACCGCACGCGGGCGGCACATCGAGGGGGGCGGCAAAACGTGCGATCAACAGTCGCCGCCCCGCAATAGTTGCCACTCCATTGTCGCCGCGACGAAATTTGCGGCGTATTATGTAGTGGGCGACCTTTTTTTTTTTAGCTCAACAGCTGTTTCGGGCGGTTGGCGACACTCGGGATGGCAACAATGGGGGCGGCAAATAATGTTCGAAGGGGCGGCAATCTCTCAGTTCTTTCACCCGGTTCGGAAATTATCTAAATCCACCACTGCCTGTAGTTAGACAGGGGGTGGCATAATCGGTATTGCACGCGGGCGCTGAAACAGCTAGCGGCGGGCCTGGCTCCAGGCAAATGCCCCGATATTTCCTTCAAAAGCATCATGGGAGTAACCCTTCCAGTTGTTTATTCTTTTTCCTCCTATCTGGATGCCGATGAGGCGTAAATCCATAAAAAAATATATAAGCATCCGAGGACCCAAGATGGCCTAATCTTTCTGGCTTCAGAATTTTATTACTAGCTGGTGTAGTGATGTAATCAATCATTCCAATTGCGCTGGCAACCCATACTTTATAGTTTTATCCAATATGACTAATTCAGGGACTTTACTTAAGAGTATTTTTCAATTTAAATATTTTTTTTTCAGTGTTATTAAGACATTAATCTGGTGCCAGACCGAGCGTGCTGGGTGAACGGATAGCGTTCTGGCCTCGCATTCGGGAGGACGCGGGCTCGAATTCCCTTCCGGGCATCCAGATTTGGGTTTTCCATGGTTTCCCCAAATTACTCCAGACGAATTCGGGGATGCTTCCTTCAAAAAGGCCATGGCCGAATTTCTTCCCGTTCCTTGTCCCCAGTCCCATCCCACCTTAGCCGTCGACGAGGCGTAAAACAATAAGCAAAATAAAAAAACTGGTGCCAGGTAGAAGTATTAGAGAAAAGCGCACAGAGCACATAGTCTTTACTCCGGAAAACCTAGGACCGAAATGCTGGGACGCTGAAGATGTGTTGAGCTACAAAGTGAATCAAGCGAAGTAAGTCTCAAAAAAGTATAACAGTTTAAGTTGAGAAGTGGAGAAATCACGCAGCAGGTAGTTTTCGGAGACTGTATGCAGTCAGTATTGACAGGCTGGTGGAATGGGAAGGAGCTAGGTAAAGAAATAAATTGGTGTCCTGAAACAACTGTGTGAATTTAGTAAAATAATTGCAATCAATAACAGTAGAGATTCGACCAGTGTTCATTTTTTCTCTCCAACTATTAAACTTGTGCTCTACTATATTGCCATTTCACCAGTTCATTCACCGAGAATTCTTCACGAAAAATAATTGGCGGTTGGTTTCTATCATTACATATTCAGTGCAAAAGAGAGCAGGTATATCAAACTTAAAAATACGTCTTTATACGTAGTGAGGAAAACCATCTGCGAGAAAATAAAACAAAGACGGATGTAAAATTGTCATTAAGTAGCTTTAGAGCTGTGCATTGGCATCGTGGTACAGAAAACGAAGATTGCCAAAGATATAAATTTAAGAACAAGGGCAACAGATGAGTCATCTCGAAATGATGGAAAGTAACATAAAAAATTTGATGAAATCAAGGTTACAGGTATGAAGGCGTATACTTACCAAGAGTAGTGACAAGCATTATTGTTGCAGGAACTATGACATAAGTTCTTACATCGGATTTCTGAATGATAAGATTCCAATTGGCACTAAGTGAAAATAACAAGAAGCAAACATTATAAGGCATCAGAAATAGAGTAAAAAGAGGGAAACAGATTACTGGTTCAGCTAATATTCTTGAGAAAAAGGTAGTACAATGTGCGATTAACAAGGAGCCAGCAGTCGCTGGTAAAAATAGCGGTATACTACGTAAACTGATACAGAAAAATCGTATAAAGGAAAAAAAACTAAAATCCTTTCATAACAGAACGGATTTGTAACGTGGTGGAACGAAAGTTGTTATAAATGTCTTAGTAACTGGAACTATGCTAAAGAAAAATACCACTACTGTGCAGTCAATCGCTTATATCATAAATGCCGATTCACAGAACTTCGGAACATACATTAATCGACCTTATGTCAATATGGGTTAACATTGGTTTATCACTGATATAATTATTTAACGCAAAGAAGGTACTGCTAAAATTAAGTAGAATCCTTGGGAGCAAAGTAATTATTCTCGACGATCGTTAAAAAAGTCCTCGATACTATATTAGGAATTGTGAAACGATAATTATATCTAACGTCAATATAATCTATAATCTCAATTCTCACTATAAATGTGAAAAATGGTGTAACTCTGATGTTGGGGCCATTCACAATAATGTATTATCAGAACCCTCCCCCTACCAGTGAAGCATTCCGATTAATTAAACATCTCCAGAATATAACTACAGCAAGATTAATGAACTGAAGACTAATTTACGCTGAGCGAGAAATGAATCACTGGGAGCAGTGGGTACGAGGCTATTGAAACCACGAGTAGTTCCCGGAGCAAGGACGTGAAAGTGGTTGCTGTCAACGGCCATATGGTTACTATGCAACCTAATTGCGGTTTTTCCAAAACAGGAAACTTCCACAACTGATTATTTAGGTGACATCCAATCTTTCCGGAGATACGAAAGCAAGACAATCTTCTTTCCAGTAGCTACAATGTTACCACGGTGCGAATCCGAGAGTTGGAACTAGTGCAATATATAAAGACAGTACAGGATGTTATGAAAATGAAGTTGCAATTACACGGGAGAAAATAAGCGACGTAACTAGTAGTGGAGAGCATAAATTCACGTGTATGTTGCATATTCAGCATTAGTAGCGTATATTTAAATAACTTAAAGCATTATATGTCTCATTAACTTCCAAAGTATTAATACATTCTGACAAGCTAACAAATCACTTTACTATTTTATCTACTTCAGCCTTAGCTTTTCCTACCAGTGAAATCAGTAAAGGAAATGTTTGAGTGTCACCAAATGTTTGTGGTCGGGGTAGTATAACTAAATTTTATCACGGTTTCCGTTTGTGAAATCTGTATATTTTTTTATTCAACCTCCAGCAACACACATTCAGAACGCGTTCCTATCCAAACAGTTTGGTCATGAAAGCAGTATTTTTGTCAGTTTATAGTTCGTAAACACAACCCGCCTTTCACTATCCTGATATACAGAAAAGTTAAGGGGGAAAACTGGAACGCAAGTTTAGTAAAAAATGCAACAATGATGTTGTTGTTTTGCAAATACTCTGCCTTCCATACAGTAACTTCAGTTTACATAGAGATAAGGGGGGGGGGGGGGCAGCGTTCAGTTTATAAGAGACAATTAATTAGTTAAGTCTTTATGGAAATGAGGTATAATATACCCATCACTTTCCTGATATATGATACAGGTATATCACTTTCCTGATATAAAGGAACATTTTTTTTATTTTTGAGAATCAAAAAGTTTCTTCCTATTCGAGCTGAATAGAAATCTCAAAACGAATCAGTAAGCAAAGCAATGGTCTGCCAAGTAGTACAATAGTACCCGACTGATGAACCATTGGAATTATGTAGTACATTTTTGTATTCACAACAAACCAACACATATTTGCAAGGCATATGACTCGTCATTGTTTCTTATTGTGATAAAAAGAGATCTTGTCGAAGATGAACAGACCAGTGTTTCTCAAAATGGGGTACACGATCCTTTAGTGGTTGGCCAGTTGATCGTAAGGGGTTCGCGACAAGATTTACGTGATGATAGACTAGCTATCTCATGCGTATAACACGCACAATGGTGAATATCACTCACTGTTGCCAGCAGTAGAGATAAAACAGGGGGTTCGCCATTGCCTGGGAAATATTATAGGGGTACGTGGGGATAAAAGTTTGAGAAACACTGATCTAGACCAGTGGTCCGCAACCTTTTCCCACTCGCGGCACAACATAAGGGAATCCATAAATCTCACGGCACACCTTACCGGTCGGGAGGCAGTTTTTTGTAACTATTAAATAAAATAATTGTACACATACCTTCAATTGACATTTTTACCTGCTTGAATGCACACAGTTATGTTATGTTATATGACATAAAATAACGTCCAGCACATCTTTCAGAGAAGGTGGCAGAGACTTAGCAACAATGGCTTCGCGGTGAATGAGACATCGCATCCTACGTCGGGAATTACTTCGACTACTTTAGCTGAAATCCTTTCATTGGGCGTATCATAGCAGCCGCTCCGTCTATACAAACACTAACGCAATCCTTCCATGTTAATTCATTAAGGAGCAAATATTCATCAGTCAAACGAAATATTTCTTCACCGGTAGTTTGCTCTGGAAGTTCTTTACAAAGAAGAAGTTACTTATAATTTTATCTCCATCGAGGAATGCAGAAGTTGTGTGTGGCTGCTAATATCTATGGTCGATCTGAAGTGAGAACTTCTGACTGTTGATTTTCTCCTTCGTATCGTCTTCAATATCACGAGACATATCGATAGCTCGGCGATTGATTGTGTCAGCAGAAAGAGGAATTTTTGAAATTTCACTAGCAGATTCTAAACCCAGAACTATTATCACCATCTCTTTACAAACAGGTTTTAACAGCGTTTCAATTATTGTATATGGTTTCTTGGTCTGCCTCATGACTAGCTCCCTGTACTTCTTCCGAAACACGTACTGTAGCGGTCATTAAAGTTCTTTTTTTTTTTTTTACTTATTTTCCAACAACCGACGAAAATAATTGACATCTTTACTTGACGGAGAAGAATGTTTTGGAGACAAATGTCGTTTCAATTTACTGGGAATCGTAGCAGCGGTACTGAGTTTTTCAGCACAAACGATACACTCGGGGATTGAAGACGTTATTTCACCACACCAAAAAAAACATAGGATAAGTAATTATTAGTATCTTTCCGCTGCATCAACTTTTATTTATTTATTTCTGGCTCATCGCTATCACTAGTTGCAATCATAGACGGAACACACCGTTCAAGGAATTTGTCCATCTTGAAGAAATAACATAGTCTGCTAATTGTAATAGAATATATCAAGACCAATTACTAACACAGTTTTCGGACCACTTCAGAACACTGCTATGATGCAGTTGGAGTAATTGTAAGAAGCGGAATTTATACACTTCAAAGAAGTCACATAGACCGTACCGATTGATTTTACAGTGATGTATAACAATGCGTCGGTGCAACGGTATAGAAACAAAGTATTGTTGGAGAAGTACCGACAACTTAATAAAATAATATAAGGCTTGGAAAGGCCTACTAATCCAAGCAGTTTAGATTGAGGAAAAAGCACATACACAGTACATGCGGTAAATATAACATAACCTCAAAGCGCAGCAGTAGAGCCGAGGAATAAAAAAAATTAAAAAATGAATAAACAAAATTAATAGCAACTGTGAGTAAATAAATGAGATTTAATTTCTTAGAATACTATAATACGTAACAATTCGCGGCACATGTAACTAAAATATAAATAATAAAAAACTTGAAAATTAATTCCTTATAATGGGTAAAATTTCGCGGCACACCGGTTGCGTACCACTGATCTAGACAGTTCCATGATGTCTTAAAACTTGAAGAATCTTTTGAATTTCAGAATCTACATTTTTCACGTATAAAATTATTTCCTTATTAAAAATTCAAAATAGAAACATTGGAATAAAATTAAATACGATTCGCTTGCAGATTGTAACTAGTAAAGTAAGAAAGGGGTTTGTAGCATTTCTTAGAGGAAATGTGAATTAAAGCACGACATTAAATTAAATTGATATCGAATGTACGTTGTTAGCCTTGTAAATGAATGTTTCCAGTAAAGAACAAGGCAATTTTAAGATCATTTATATAAGAAATGTAAAACGAAATGATCCACCCCACCAGGACTAAGTTCGAAGTGCTGTTACTGCGTTACGGATCTCGTTGATGAGTGTTTGGTTGTAAGAAATAATTAACCGAAGAATCACTTTCCACCTATTTTTCTTTCAAGACATCGACTCCATCCAAAGATATTACGTACAAACGTAAACAAATGTTCCAGCGTTTAAGCTCAAACACTTTCCAGAACTACTGACTGACAACTAACTGCTCGTCATCTCTGCGACACTTTAAAAACATCATAAAGTTCCGAACGACGTTTCTCGAATTCTAACAACACTTTAACAATTAAATCTATACAAAAACAATCAGAATTAACACAAAATCATCATGAAATACACGGAAATGAAAATTAAAGCTATTTATAAGTATTTACACACAAAATTATCTACGTAAACCAGTCCAAACCATCGAAAATTGTCCTCCAAACATCGTAGCTCGCATCAACAGTTAGAATTACAAACTTTTAATCGATATTTCATGCATAATAGTCCTTGAACATATTAAATCGTACTTACATAGTTGCTCTCCATAAAACAATGTCAATTTGCACAAATTCACAATTAATTAGACGGAAAATGAACAAAACCATAATTAATCAACTCCCATCTTGCTCTACAAAATTCTTAAAATAATATTTTATAAAATCAGTTGGGTCTGAGGGTTGTTATATCGTTCTGGAGTCCAAACTAGGAGTGGGCGTTACTCAATAACCTTTAACTGCTGAGGCGTGTTCTCTGTGACCGCCCCGCGTATCCAAAGTGTTGATTTATCTTTCCCCCGCCCCCGACGAACCTGTTGAGTTGAATTACTCTCACACTGACCAGAGAGGTGGTCACGTCGGTTTGCGTAATTTCGCTGAGTAAAGTTGCTTTGACCACACGTTACCACATACGTCATTTACTTTAAAATGTTGAGTACTATGTACTTTCCTTTCTTTTGTAAAGATTTCGTCAAATAATTTACATAATGGATATTCGTCGTCCATTTCCAGAGATGCGTAAATGGTACAATTGTTGCATGAGAATGCTTCTGTGGTTCGGATTCCACATTAAACCGTAGGTCGCCTATTACCGGTAGGATTACTGGGTTAACTGAGGCGGCTACGACAAATGTGAACTAAGCACGCTGAAAAAAAAAACTTCAGTCATTTAGTCTTTAAGACCACCCGAAATTATTATAATACCTGGATTATATCGTCAAAAATAGGATGCAAAAATGAATATTCTAATGTATCGGAAGTGTTTGTGAAGCGATGGTCAATTTCATGTCTCTCAACAGAAAGTGACCATGGAACCTGCCTTATCTGAGTTATAACAATTGAGATATCCACTTCTACTTTAAGTGCCGTACCCGTACCCGAGTGTAGGTGGATGCCATGAGGGGGGCTTACGTCTCCAAGGAAACATCCCGGGGATATGATGGCTGGGTGGGTTTCCACTTTCCTTCCCTAATGTTACAGTTTTCGTAAGTGTTGTTGTAAGTGCGTATGATTGTAATAGTGTGCGTATTTAGTGAAGAGTGTTGTTTGTGTTATGGATGAGAGATGAAAGAAGGAAGAGGTTGAAAGTCGGTGCAGGTCTATTCAGGCCTACTATTACGAAAAACACACACACCCCTCTCCTTTTTCTTCCTCAGTCCTTCAGCTGATGAATTCTGTTTTGTAGCTTATGCCGACTTGGCATTTCCTTCAGCTTCTCTTAGTGTTAGTATTGCGAATTTCAATTAAGTTTTTTTTTTTACATGTTGGGTTTTGTTTTATTGTTTTTGCTTGTGCTATATATATATCTGTATGCTCACTCAGTTTTTCCTCTCACACAAGAAGGCTTAACGAGCTTGTGGTCCTTCTCTTCCATTGTATCTTGCTATATTGTTTATTGTTCTGTTTTGGCTCACTTGCGCTCGGCTGTAAAAGTTTTCTGCTAGCTGCGTATGTTGACATCTCTGCCACCTGATGTAAATCTGCTGTAGGAAACCTTATTGGCAGGTGTAGTGCCCTCTTGAGAGCCTGGTTTTGCATCCTCTGTAGGCGATCCATGAGCGTTGCAGCAGCATAGAACCAATCAGAGGAGGCGTACTCCATGAGCGGTCTCACCAGCGCCTGATATATGCGCACGCTGCATGTGGAGCCGAGAGTGCTGTTTCTGTTTAGCACTACATATAGCTGGCTCAGTCTGTGGTAGACTTGTGTTCGTATATCGTCTACGTGTGCTTTCCAGGTCAGCTTTCTGTCTAGCACCACGATTAGGCACTTTGCTGTATCTGTCCACCGGATCCTTTCGTCGAAGAGGTTGAGTCTTGGTCTTGGTGGCATGCGTCTCCTTGTTAGCATAATTGCTTTTTTTTTTACAATTTCATTCCTCCCAGCTCTGGGAGGCGGGCTGCTGGAGAGTTACGAAAACTCTTTTCAGCCTATCTAACCTACAGAGAGGGAAGGGGGATGGAAGGTTGGGAACCATCCCAGCATTCGCCTTGAGTGACTGAGGAAATCCACGGAAAACCCCAGTCAGAATGGCCAAACCGGGTTTCACCCCGGTCCTCCCGAATGATATGTAGGACGGCGAATCCCAGGGTGTTCATTTTTATTCGCCATTTTCTGGCCCACTTCTCGATGTCGTCGAGCTCTGCTTGTAGGCGGCGTCCGACGAGTGTTGGGCACCGTGACGTGGCATAGATGGCGGTGTCGTCGGCGTAGAGCGCTGCCTCCACTTCTTGCTGCATTGGTAGCTCAGACGTGTACAGGACAGAGACAAGGACACTGCCCTGTGGGACGCCGGCGCAGATAGTTCTTGTTGTTGAATAGGTGTCGTACAGTTTGATTACATATGTCGTCTGCTTAAGATAGCTCTCCATTAGCTTGAGATATCTGCCAGGCACTCCGAGGGTTGCCATTTTGTATAGCAGACCATCGTGCCATACATAATGTTACCATCCAACGGACGAATAACCATCAACAGTATCGTATCCCCTCTCCTCACTCCATACTCAATGCGGAGAGGTGTGGGATTTAACCCACGACTTTGGCGCCACATCTCCTATTCTGCCTGATGAAAATTTCCTCCTCCAGCAGGATTGGAACCAGCAGACCCCGCGGCAGCGCCAGACTCCATGACGGTGCCGGAACAAACTGAGCCAGCGGGGCCAGGCAAAGTGACATATAACATGTGACATTTGAAGTCATGGGTTTCTGCATCCGTCTTCAGAAAGTTTAGTGTAGTGGGTGCCAAACTGTCGTCATAGGATTCACAAGTGATATAGATGACTTGGAAAAACCAATGAGTTTGTTCTGTAAGAAAGTTTTGGCTGTAAATAGGTTTGGACCAGGTAAATTAAAACGGCATCTAGAAACTATTCTTCCTGAGTACGACGCCAAGATCAAAGAATATTAGTCGAGTTTAATAAACAAAACAATCGCTCTCGAGTAGTACCAAGTTTCGCGAGATGTAAAACAACCAAACACTGTCGCTAGTTTTGCCAGCAGCTGTTGATCATCATCATCATCTAGGACAGCTTCCAGCCACTGGCCGGGTCTGCTGGGAACAAAAGCCTCGCCAGCGCTTCCTGTCTAACCACCATCTCTCTTCTTCCACTGACGCCCAGTTTCCTCCTCTTTCCTCCACACATTTCTTAACACCTTTAATCCATCTGTCCCTCAGTCTCCCTCTAGGTCTCTTCCCTTTCAGCTCCATGTCCAGCATCTTCCTTGGTAGCCTCTCCTCTCCCATTCTCTTTACATGCCCGTACCACTGTAGCCTAGATTTTTCAATTATTTGTTGTAGCGTTCCTTCCTGTATCATCTCCCTGATTCTCTCATTCCTATTGATATCTTCACAATTATGTTCGGCAAATCTTAATCTTGCGCAAAACAGTTGCGATAAATACCGCCTGTAGATAATGTAGATGGTAGAAAAATCTCTCTCGCTCTCTCTCTCTCTCTCTCTCTCTCTATATATATATATATATATACATATATATGTGTGTGTGGAAACATTTTTTTTTAAATATAGTCTTGGTAACAAGATGTTTGGAAACCGCTGGCGTAATGGAAGAAAGAAAGACACGTCACTGCCTGAAAATAGAGATATTATGCGACAGTTGGTTCATACCTGTCGAATTGATCGATAATTTGAAAGATAGAGGTTTCACATATGTGTAGTATGAAAAATGCTTGGTCTATTCAATAATATCATTTGCTGTCTACTTTGGTTGTTATTTTAAAAAGTTTGACGTTGTCGTTTATTATTTATTTTGGGAATTTTGTAGTTCTTAAAGTATTCACCAGTAATTTCAGGCTGATTGTACAAGCTTAATAAAGATAATGAACGTTTTTACTTATTTAAATCCAATTTACAGTTGTTAAAATATTTATATTGACAGAATCCTAGAACAATCTGATAAACCTAATAAAATGATCATACGCTAGTAAAGGTTTAGGTGCCATGTTTTTTTCATGTTTTCGCTGTTGAATGGGAGCAAACCGTACACCAGTACCATGTCTCCCAATCCAATAACGTGAAAATTTTTTGTATCTCCCTGAATTGCTGTATTTTCATTTAAAATTATTATGTTATGACATTTAAAAGACAACACATTGTAGCGGAATAAAAATTCCATTCCTACAATGACCATAACGGCGCGTTTTAGAAAGGACACAGAAACCAGCTTTTACATTTACAATCCCCTTATCGCCAGTATAAAGTGAATTCCCACGGCTTCTACTTCTGCCCGACACTGAATACCACTTTTTTATATTCACCAGTATGAATTTTGTATATCGCCGACATGCTTTTTGTCACTATAAGTGTTTGAATAAACGCCTAATGCTACTTCACAAATATAAGAATACAAGGGTATAAATCAAATTAACAGGTACGCAATTTTAATACAATAAACAAAAATAACTTGTACCATACATATACGTAATCGTCGTTAGCACAAATAGGAGTTAATTGTTCTGAGACACACCTGTTTAATAAACTTTCTAAAAATATAATACAGTTTTTAGATAATAATGATATATTTAAAGAAAAAATGATGGATTATCTTACTGTCAACTCCTACTTCATCCAAGAATTTGTACAAAAGAACTAATTGTATCAGGGATGACTATCACAATGATTATTCATTTTAAATGTATAATTATCAATCACATTTCCTCATCTGTGTAGTCTTTTCTCAGTAAAGATCTAGGGTACAAGAGTAATAAATAAGTCATTAGAAGTTATATGAGACGATTGAAACATCAGAAAATTTACGAAGACTAAAAATTCGTCCGGGTAGAACCGTGTAAATTTTTTTGAAACTTTGTGGCTTACTCCGATGAAATCCACAGAATGGTGGCTGGAAGGTTAGAATTCAAATAACTGGCGTGGTTGCACCCGGACAGCCAAGATAACATTAACAACGACCGCGGAAGTCTACGCAATTAATTATTACACTGTACAGATACGTAAAAATTATCACCAATAGACAGACTTGTTACTATTTTATTTTCATAACACTTGGGTACAGAAAATATAGTTAAAGCAAGTACTACAAATTCGATTTTTGGAGGACCATAAACAATTCACAATTAAAATAGGAAATTTTGTCAGTAGCATTTATAGAATTTAGTTACGTAACAAAACAATATTTAAAATAAAATTTACACTATTCAGATGTCTGCACAGCAAAATATAAAATTAACAACACTGAAACCATTCAATACATACAAATTCCCCGATAAATTGAAGCATTTTTCAGAACAAGGAGCGGTTATATCCGCGTGTTTTAGATGTTTTAATAGGATGTCTATACCAAGCATGTATTTAATCCAATCCTAAGAAAACTTGTTTAATGTCGGCCACAGACTATCTATTGCATTGACAGAACGGGGAACTTTCTACGTGTATAATAAGCAAAAGTTACAGCGGTTGGACCTGAACCCAGAAAACAAGACCTTTTTAACTTTAGTTTTGTATTGAGTCTTGGGAGGAGATAAGCAGACAGAAATAATTCATCTGGAGGCCTTTTTTGGCTGCTAATTTCGCTAAGTAGTCTACTCCGTCATTGTCAAAAGCCTAACGTGTGCCTTAATATATTCAAAGGAAACAAATTTACCTTGAGCTTTTATGGTGGCATCAAAACCAGTACCTCGTATAAAAGAGGCAAGTTGCGTTTGTCTTTTTTTGTTTCTGGCTTTAAGCCTCGTCGACGTCGACGAGAAAGGACTTTGAGCAAGAAACGGGCAGGAATTCGGTCATGGCCTTTTGAAAGCCGCCAGAGGTCTGCGATTTCCATCGAGATGGCCAGATATGGGTTTGGTACACCCAGGGTCCCGAGCCTCCCCCAACTTCCTGTTTTGTATCCTACTCAATGGATGCAAGCTTGTGGTTGGGGGACAAGGCGTGTGGACTAGGCCAGTGTACCCCAAGATCCGCAGACTCCACGAACACGCCCGTAAAGTTCGAGCTTAGCTACCTAAACCCGTGCAGAATCGGGCAACGGATGCACGTTCAAATACATGTGAAGTAGAGGTCTGGCAAAAGCCTCCTCGACCGTGATTCATCAAAGAAGAGAAGGGGCAACCTTCTCAACATGAGAAAGGGCTTGCGCCCCCGAACGGGTAAAAGACGTGGAGGTGTGGGAAGGAGCGGCCGCTAGGCAAGACCTGGCTTGTCGGGACTGGTACCTTCCGATGCAGACTCCACGGCTTTTACCCGTAAAGCTGGAGATGATTGCCACCCAAACCCGTGTAGAACCGGGCAACGGATGCACGCTTCAACAAAGAAAGTGGAGTAGAGGAATCACGAAAGTGACCTCGACTGTGCTCATCAGGTGGCGAGGGTAGCCTTGCCAGCATGGGCTTGCTGCCATAGTAAGTCCTCTTTATAGGTGGGGACCGGTAGTGCATGGGTTCGCCCGGCTGGGGCAGCTGCACCTTGAGAACATTGTGGGGCCTTCGAGGCTCCGCTGTGGGATCATGCACTACGGCGGTGCTCTGTGAAGCGTGGACGAGTGTGAGGGAATCTGCATTAGTGCAGGGGAACACACGCTAGGAGCTTGCCTCGTAGCGTGCGGCTGGTGGGCAGCATTGCGCTGGGCCATATTGGTTGCAGCGTGGCGCAATCCCGCGATGTAGCCCGGCTTGCTGCGGCCTCCACCCCCTTGGGTGCTGGTGGGGCCGGGAGTACGTAGGAATAGCAGAGATGCTTAAGCTATACGGCCAGGTTTTGGAAGAGTCTTTGGCCTGGTTGTGGTGGGCGCTGCGTCCGCGCCGCTCCCCGTGGGCACCCTTAATGGGTGGCGAAAGGCGCCTTGTTCACCGTCCCTGCTGTAATGGCGGATGATTCGGAAGAGTTCATCCCTGTGGTGGGGGCAGCGTTGGATGGTGGGTAACGGGAGGTTCTGCGAGGGCCTGATAACTGTTAAGTCGGGAATGCTCGCAGACCAGACCTTATACCCTGGAACTTTGATTGGTTGATGGCCTTTTGAAAAAGTTTGTAGTGATTTGGGGAAACCATGGAAAACCCCAAATCTGGATGGCCAGACGGGGATTCGAACCCGCGTCCTCCCGAATGCGAGGTCAGAGCCTTACCGCTCACCCACCACTCCCGGTTTGTTATTTCTATAAACCAATTTTTTTAGCCAGAATGACGATATTAAAAAGTCCCATATTAAGTGCATATAGTCCATATTCAAGTATTTTTACAGGTTTTTGCTAGTTCTGCTGTACAAGACGATATTTCCGCAAGTAAAATGAAGTATTTCTATACACTTGGTGTAGTCAAGGAAAACTGATTTGTCATTTTTGATTTACCTATTTTGATTAATGTAGTTGAATATGATTAAAAATTTTGTTATTATTTAGGGGGTTTTCTGAATATCCAACTGAGTACGATCTCATGTTTGATAACATGGGATCCACATTTTGAACCACAGCTTAGTAATCTTCCGAGATGGAGACAAAATTTTGTTGATGTAAGTAAAAGATAACACATACATATGTAATACTGTATGGAATTAAAGCGACTTTAATTAGGCTGACCGAGCGTGTTGGGTAATCGGTAAGGTTCTGGTCTTCCGTTAGGGAGAAAACGGGTTCGAATCCCTGTTCGACCATCCAGATTTGAGTTATCCATGGTTCCCCTAAATCACTCCAGGTGAATTCCGATGTTTCCTACAGAAGGCATTAGCCACATTCCTTCCCGTTCGCTTCTCGCTTCTAATTACCTCTACTTTGACGAGGCGTAAAGCCATAATAAAAAAATAATAAAATTAATTAAGTTAGGTTTACCTGAGTTCATGGTTCATATGTTCTCTGCAGTACAGTGCTTTTTTATCTTTTTCAGCTACGATAATATGTTTTTTACATGGGAACGCCAAGCTTTTGAGCCCCTGGTGTCTTTAGGAAGAGTAGGCCGGCACCGATATTCACTTTTTTCCTTATTTCATTCATTATCACAAACATACTACGCTAAAAACACAAACATTATTCGCAGTCACTCGTACAAGGCACATAAACTTCTACATCAGGAAAGATAAGAGAAAACCACAGTCATAATTCCTAAGAAAACTAGAATGGTGGAGTAACTAGTTCTGTGGCAGCCTCTTATGGTATAGGTCAGTTGGTATGGCGAAACAAATCCTGTAACCTCGTACGCATCAGTACAACACAGTTCCAGTTTAAATAACATACAGTGTTCCTTAGTCTTACAACATTAAGGGTTCTATATTTATGTTTTCGTGTTACAGTCTCGGCCTGTTCAAATAAAAGTTCTTTGCAGAAAGGCCAAGAGGTCTCTCTCCTAACAGTATACAACCAGCTCCGCCACAGTCGTAATAGATTTGTTGCACAACCTCAGCAATCTGGTACAGGTTCATGAGAGACAATAAATCTGAAAACGCTGGACGCTGTCCAAGACGGAGGGATTAGTCTGGTTGGCTCGTATGTGGGCTGAGCGACTCGACAGGGCATTTATAACCACACTGCACGATCAACTCCAGGCGAGGGAGAAATGTTCCGCGGCCCACTTCCTTAGACAAGATCTAATAATTAACAATGGTGACCCACACGACTCACAACGTCCGGGGGTTATGTAATATGGAAAGGGGCAAGGATCTAAATTTTGAACTAACTTACGCTCTGGCCTCGCATTCGGGAGGACGCGGGCTCGAATCTCCATTCGGCCATCCAGATTTCGGTTTTCCATAGTTAACTGAAATCACTCCAGGCGAATTCCGGCATGCTTCCTTCAAATGGTCATGTCCGAATTCCTTCCAGTTCCTTATCCCCAGTCCCATCCCGCCTATGATGACCTCGACGTCGACGAGGCGCAAAGCCATAAATAAAAAAAAAAGTCTTTTGGGATGTCTCCCTACCAAGCGTACAGGAAATAGTTCTATCACAGCAAACAGTGCAGTTACTATAGAGTATACTAAAGCTCTCTGTAGTTGTTTTTTTAAAAAAAGCAAATAACAAAAAAAACAAGAATCTGGAAACGAAATCAGGCTTCTGTAAAAAAAAAAAAAAAAAAAAAAAAAAAAAAAAAAAAAAAAAAAAAGAGAGAGAGACAGAGCGCGAGAGAAGTCTATGAGATTTCATGAACACGGCATCACAAATCTGCAGAATTCAGCCTATCTGTTCCACGGTGAGTTGTACCCCAACTCATAGTCCAAATACAGTAAATTCGTCTAACTCAAATAAGAATGTAGTCTGGTAGCAAGACAAATTAAATTAGTTCGTACCGTGATTCATTCTGAAAAATTATCGGATGGTTACGCGGTTACGTGCACCAAATCTTCTTCAGCTCCAATTCAAAACCAACTCAAAACTATGTAAGATGCGGAAGTGACGTTTTTGCCAGAGTTCGGAGGAAAAAAAGGGGGATGGAGAGGGTATAGCGAGGAACAGGACGTGAAGCAACTACCACTAAGGAAAACTGGTTACTAGATTCAGCCATGAGATTCCGAGTATTCGATATATTACACTGTCGCAATCTTAAAACACTGTTTGAAACGATGTCTAAAGTAAGCAAAAATATTTTCTTTAAAAATGCGGTTCACTGCACACTAATGTTACCCTGATACTTGCGTGGTTTCAGATGGATTCTAGATGGCACGTTAACGCTGCCGACGACCTCAGTGTTTAGATGTTTGTTTTAAATCATATAGACTTCATGTAATCGCAACTAACCTTCAAAAAAACAAACCAGAAATAAGCGAGAAATGAAAGACGCTTCGTACTAGAATGAGTAAATGTTATTGTTGTACTAAATGGAGCCCACGACTTCGTTGTGATTGTCAAGAATTTTGAAGATTTTTAGGTTTTTGCAGTGAACCTTAAATATTTCCAGGTTAAAAAGTAGCCTGTTTTACTCCCTTCCAAATCAGCAACCCACCAATGAAAGTCCTGTCGATCGGTTCAGATAATAAATATGTTGCTTATAAATTATATATATTTTTAATAGCTGAAAAAGTAGATAGCTAATTCAAGAACATTCTCGAACATATCAGTACATTCAAATACTTTCTAGAAGATTCCAGATATTTTTAGAACGCTTTGGTTGAAATCTGGAAATGCCCTAAGTCGACGACTTTCAGCCACCATATCTCCCACACCTCAATAGCTACCGACATGCAACCACCATAGTATACGATGGGCGATTCAAGGCTATTACACCAGCGTTCTGCGCTAGGTAGTTGTGGCTGCAAAGTGAAATATAGGGACGTTCACGTCTATTTTAAATATATATATAAGATTAGTTCACAATTGCGTGCTTAAAAGCTCAATTATTATGCGAAATTAAAATTTTATTTTAAGTTCTATCACAAACTGTAATTCCTCTCGCAACTGTGTTATAAATAGTTCCGGTTGCAAAGTAAAGGTATCCACATACCACACCTACTGTCCTGACATATCATCTAGTGATTTCCTTGTATCAGGTTTCTTAGAAAGAGAGCTTTGTAAATCGATGATAAGCGTTGGAGCAACTAATATTTTCCATTGCAAGATGGAATAACAATGTTCTGATAAATCAAGAACTATTATGGATCATCTTTCCGTTTGTAAATAAAAAAACAAAAGGCATTGCTTGTCCTTTCCACATGAAAATTTTTATAACTGAAAACGCATTAGCAATTTCTTGTTACGAACTACTTTTACATCCGAACATCTTTGTGGAAAGACTAACACTTTACAGAACTGCCGGCGAGCAAACATTGCAGTTCCCAGAGGGCGTCGCTGGAGGAATCGGTTAGTCTTTTAAAAACTATAGGAAGTACTGAAATATATCAAAAGAGATATTTCCTGAGCAACAAATGATACATAGAGTGAATTTCCAACAACTTCAAAACAGATTTATCGATAAGAAAGGACAACAACGCACTTTCCTTTCAATAGTGTCGCTAACTGAGAAAATACTTCTGGTCTAAAGATTACAAATTTGCAATGTCATGACTTAATATTACTCCAAAATTTCTAATTGATCTTTTCATTTTTTGCTATCAGTTAACCATTCCTTCATGGAGGGATCTTTGCAGTCGACACTTCAGCGGGTTTTTGGAGGAATACATTTCTTTCGACAACCATGTTTCGGGACAGTAGGTCTTGTAAATAATTGTTTTGCATTTCTGTAAAACTTCTTCCTTTCACTTTTTTTGCACCTTTGATTTATTTCCTTTCAGGTTTTATCAGTCTCTCTAGTTTATAAAACGTCATAGACGCAGAGACATTACTTCCCGATCTGCCCCTATAAGTAATAATTCTGTCTCCATCGATATAGACCTATTCTTGAAACAAAATCTTCACGGGTTATCTGCCGGATAATATCTTTATTAAACATAATGTCTTTAACACACAACGTTTCGGCAGCAACCTCCGCTGTCATCGTCAGGTAAGCTGTCATAACGAAGTCACATTTTAGTTTCGTTATGACAGCTTACCCGATGAAGGCAGCGGAGGTTCCTGCCGAAACGTTGTGTGTTAAAGAAATTATGTTTAATCCGGCAGATAATCCGTGAAGATTTTGTTTCATTTATACGCCGGGAAAAACTGAATTCTCATATTAGACCTATTCTTGTTTCGATTCACGATTTTTTCCTCTCAAGGAATGTAAAGTCAGTTTACTTTTCCCGTTATACTTCATCTTCCTGAATTTTTAAAGCTATAATTTCTGTTGACACATGACTATTCTTTCAGGTGCTTTACAATCCTATATCACAGGCCTATTTTTTTTTTTTTTTTTTTTTTTTTTTGAAGATATTTAAAAGATTTTCTTTTGAACTAGATCGAAATTTTATTTTGTAGTTACTGTGGTTAGAATCTCACCAAATATTTTGCTATGAGATTATTTCCTTAATTTTATACGTAGCACCGAGAAGATTCAACAAATCAGAAATTACTCTTTTTAGAATTTCACGCTACAAAGAAATTATTCATCTCGATGTAGATAGAACCGAAAATTAATCATTTTTATACTTTTTAATTTGGTCATTTACGTTTTAAATTTTAATGATAAAAGTAGCAGAACTACTTGCAGTTATAAAAGATGATTATACTTCGTTAGGACGAGGTACAAACCAGGAAGTAAATTTGGTCAAAGAATGTTTCGAGTGCGTTATGCTTGCACACCGACAACATACCGGGACCTTGTCAGAGATGTTCTCGTATGTTATTCAGTGTATCGCTTTCTGAGTGGAAGCGAGGCCGAGCTCTGATGAGTTCTTCACTTTTTCGTTAAGCCGACTCGCTGTTTCGCGGTTGCGCAAACCAAGGAGTTGGCCCAACAACTTTACGTAATTGGAACTTAATACCAAACTTAAATATGCGTCGCAGCACGTTAATCACTCTGGCTCGCCTGTAACTGATACCCAACACCTATGGCCTTAAAACAGAATAAACAAGAACACGACCACAAAACAAAAACTGACACGAGCTTCGATGACCTGGAATGTACCCTGGAAGCACGTTCTGTCGAGCGAGCTGTCCCCCTAGTGCTACTGTACGGTGAAACTCGGCGACAAGGTCTGCGAAGGGGCTGAACATGCATCCAAATATGCCAAGGAGCGATCGTGGGTCAACGAGAAACATTCCTGCTACGTAACGATCGTCAAGTAACCGTGAAAAACCATTCCCGCAAACGACCGTAAGTGTAGTCTCATATCACACTGTGGCCATGTGAGAAGTATAATCCGCAACCGCAGGTGACCGCTTGATGTAGCTGTCACCTGAAGGACTGACAGAACAAGTTTCGTCACAGCGTGAAGTGACAGGGAATCAAGGTATCACACACTGAAGGTTGATAGTTAATTTCTCTGAAGCTATGTTCGATTATTCTGAAAATTCTACATCATATATCTGGTAATTTTGGTTAAAACGGTATATCCTATATTCGGAGATGAACATATAATATTGTAATAGCCCTCGAACCTAAACTTAAATGAAATGGTATTTTATGAAGCGCTTATAGTAAGCTAGAGTTTGGTTGAATACGACCTGGTAGGTTTGTTTTGCAATTTCCTGTAAATCAGTGATTGTAGACTTTGTTTTATGAAAAGAAATTATTTAGAGGCCATTTAATATGTTTAAGAACAGTACTATGCAAGAGAATTGCTTAAATGTTTGTAATTCCAAGTATTCAGGCAAGTTACGATGTCTAAAGGACAATTTACTGCAGTTTAAAATGATTTCTGTGAATAATTTTGAGTTTAAGTATCTTTAATTTCCATTTCTGACCATTTCGTAATGATGGTAAATGATCATGTATTAATTCTGATTGTTTTTAGTATGTTTCAATTGTTTAAGTATTGTTAATGTTCGAGAATTATCTGTCGGAAACTTTTGAAGTGTTCTAGAAATTTCGATGTAGCTTATATAAAGCAAACATCCGAGACAGAGAAACAGTTTTTCGGCAAAGTTTTCACCGACTCAATTTACGACGACCAAGTACTGTATTGTCTGCGGAAGGAGTGTTGTATGCAATCTCTGGATTATATGTATGTATGTAACCAGCATCTTTGACGTCGTTTTTTTCTATGAAAATAAAAAACAATTGTTAAACTGAACTGTATCGTGGACTGGTTAGTTATCATATTAATTAAACCACGAACAATCTAATAATATACTAGCTGTTACCCGTGACTTCGTACGCGTTGACTTAGAATTTGATTGCTACGATTGGATATACAAAGCTGCAAGTTTCCTAAGATATGTTCGCAAACAACACCGAGTCGGCATAATATGACGGGAACGCCATCGATATACTGTACCATTCTACCGTCGAACCTGTCTCGTGGCTAAATCGTTATTTATACCGGAAAACTATCCTATTTCCTTCCTAAAGATACAAAGTATTTGCTTGTCATCGATATACACATAAAGTCATCAAAACGTAACAAAAAGACGGAGACTTAATTTCGCATATTTAACATCATTAGTTTAGATCACATACAAACTGCCTGTGGAATCAGTATACTGTGAATAAAATAAACGCTTAAGGCACTGTTCTATCGCCTACAATTTGTCATTTGTCACGCAATCCAGCCCTGAATTTATGGGACCTACATTTCAACATGGTATCCTTACTACAAAATCCTAGGCTTGGCTCAAACTATGAAAAACAATTCTTAAAAATTTTTGCTTCTAACTGGGTTTGAACTCGAACCCACACAAGAAATTACTTATAAATCAAGCACCTTACCCATTGCGCTACCAGCCCTCTTACAAAGACGTATACATATTATGCTTCTGTCTTTCACAGTTCAGATAGTTTTCATAATTCAATGACAATATGTATTATCTATACAGAAAATAGTATCCTATGTCCACGTCAAGTGGCATCTCCTTGTCAAATTTCATCACGATCAAATTAGCCGTTCAGCCCAAGAAACGTAACAAACAGAGTTGCTTTTGCATTTATAACATTAGTATAGAAGATTGACCTCGTGATCTGAGAATACCATAACATAGGGATAAAACAACGTTTGGATAACACGAAAAAGTTCTGTAACTACTTTGAAAGACAACATAAAACTTCCGGCCATCGAAATTACGCGCATAGTCAACGGAAAACTGTCACGTTAACCAAAGCCGCATGCAGACCCTGATAATGTCTGTTACGCTGCGTATACAATACTCGAACACTGGGTCGCGCGGCAGCCGCGAATAATGGATACAACCATTTCAAATCCCCGCCTACCATCAAAGATAACACAAAGTAGAAAATAAAAATCAAGGAACTCTAAACACAATGAAAATCGAAACATAAACAAACATACACTCTATGGACTTGTGAAAAACTTGGCGTGTTGTTTACACTCACATGTTTTTAACTCGAAAATAATAGTAAATTTAATAGTGATGCTGGGTAGTCTGGTCAGTGCAGTGTAGTGTTGTGTATCTTGGGAATATTCCACAATGATTCCTGCTAAAACACTACACGGATAAGCAAACCCTTCCTATAAGAGCATTAAATAAAAGTCATATCTAAGTAAAATTAATTTTAACTGAACTTTATATTGTTTTTAAATCGACTGTAACTAACAAAATGTACAAATACCACCCAGTTGAGGCTGATGATGCTCTGGAAATAGAGTTAAACGCAAAAAATAAAATTCAATTGCATTGGCGCGTCATCAACCTTTGTAAAAAAATTGAATGGATATGTTGTTGCCGCGTGCTAACATGCCGCACTGCAAGCCATTCTCTGTCGTTAGACACGCGCCAAAGGGGCGGCCAAGTTCGGCTCGCAAGCAGTTGAGATTGGGGTGTCTTTGTTCGTATTGGCTCGCGCGGCACAGCGACAGTTTGCTACCATGGATAACGCAATTGGTCTCCTTCTAATACAATTGTATGGTTCCGAAGATTTTTTTTGTGGCTAGCAAATGCGCAGCCTCCGATGGTATCACCTCCATTACCAAGCATCACTTGAAACTCCAATCAATGAATCTTTAGATTAACTCAATTTTTTTTTACCTAAGTACGAAGTAAGTTCTTGTTAAGAACAGGAACAGCAAATTGAATAACAATAAAAAAATTTATATAAGCTGGGTATTATTTATTTATCTTTACCCATTCTTTCAGAGCTTCGTATAACGCGTTGCAAACATCTGGAACTATTGCCAAAATTGATTTTTTGACATTCCAAAGAAATATTGTAGGTAATATACGAATGTTCTTGAAGTTGTAGGCGTCTTTCAGTTGTTGAAATCACTTCTTGAAATTTAGTGTTCACAGTGAAACAGCGGCTGTTCGTGCACGTGAAATGTCCCTGGTTCCTTCGGGAAAACTGACTGTGCCTGAACAGTTTGGGCTGGGTAGCTTTAGTCGATACGCAGCTTTATGCTATACGGGGAAAGCTGGTTCGAACAGCGGTGGCAGAAGAAATTTTCATCTTCTGCGGCTTGGCCTGCAAGGTAGAAGAGCTAGTGATGCACGATTCCTTGTTACCGGATACTGAAGTTCTACGTTGAGTTCCAAAGCTCTCCGCAGTGTATATGGAGTCACGTCACAATTATACTACAGACGGATTCATCAACAAAATGGGATCTTCAATTTGGCGGGATTAATTGCCTCAATAGGGTTGGCACCGTATTTCACCTTCTCCCTTGTTTCAACTCTGTCTGATACAGGAATATCTCAGCTGTCCAACCCAAATTATAAATTAAGCTCTCATTTCTGCAGATGTAAAATGGAGAAAGGGGGAGTTGCCATTTTTGTTAAAAATAATATTGAATGCAGTAGTGTAGTTGTAAGTAAGTATTGTATAGAACAACACTTTGAATGTTGTGTTACTAAACTAGAATATGATAAGGAAGAGCTGATAGTGATAGCAATTTACAGGGCCCCCTCAGGTAATTTCAGACTGTTTTTATCTCATTTAGAGTCTTTGCTACTAAGTTTTACAAATAGCAAACAAATAGTATTATGTGGAGATTTCAATGTTGACTTTCTGAATCACAGCAATGATAGATTAGATATGGAAGCCTTGATGTTGTCTTTTAACTTAACAGCACTTGTAAATTTTCCTACGAGGATACAAAATAATAGCAGGACTGCAATTGATAATTTGTTTATGGATATTTCTCAGTGCAGTAATTACAGCATACTTCCAGTAATAAATGGTATCTCAGATCATGATGCGCAGCTATTATGTATCGAGTCCAGGAACACTGTTAAACAGATAAAGAAAAGCTGGGTTTATAGAAGAAATATTAGTGAAAATAATATAAAACACTTCATAGATACCTTAAACAATGAAAACTAGTTAGAAGTATATAATGCGCAGGGTGTTAATGCGAAATTTGATTCCTTTCTGAATAAATTTCTAACACTTTTTGAAGGTAGTTTCAAAAAAAGGAAAATTCTCAACACTCCAAACAATGAACTGGGCATGGGATGGATAACAAAGTGTATTAGAATCTCTAGTAAAACAAAGAGGGACCTTTATTTAAAAATGAGAGAATCAAATAACTATGCGCTGAAAGTTCACTATAAACTTTATTCTAAAATACTAAGAAATGTAATAAGGAAGGCCAAGAACAGGTACATATCGGCGAAAATAGAAAATTCAGACAATAAAATGAGAACAATATGGAATATAATAAAGACTGAAACAGGAAAAACTGTAAATCACTCTAAAGACATAAAAATAGAACAAAATGGAAATGTGTATAGCGAAGTAGGGGAAGTTTGTGAAATATTTAACAAACATTTTACGTCAGTAGTAGATAAATTAGGCATAGAAACGCAATCCCCACATAGTGCTCTAAGGCTTCTTGAGACTGCTTTCCCAAATAGCTTTGTGGAGATGAAATTGCCACCAGTAACAGTCTCAGAAATAAATAAACTCATTAAACAATTAAAACCTAAAAATTCTTCCAGCTATGACAATATTTCAAGTAAATTACTGAAAAGATGTTCAGACTGTATCAGTCATGTACTTGCTCACATTTGTAATGAATCCTTAATACAAGGTGTTTTTCCCGATAGACTAAAATATGCTGTTGTAAAACCATTATTTAAAAAAGGAGAAGTAACATGTGTAGACAACTATCGTCCCATTTCATTACTTTCAACATTCTAAAAGGTTTTTGAAAAAGTCATGTATAGAAGAGTAATAAAACATGTTACACACTATAATATCCTCACTAATTCACAATTTGGGTTCAAAAAAGGATCATCCATAGAAATGGCTATATATTCATTTTTAAATAACACATTTGAGGAACTGAATAATAAAATGAATCCTGTAGGAATATTTTGTGATCTTGCAAAAGCATTTGACTGTGTAAATCATTAATTACTTTTGAAAAAAATGGAATACTATGGTATTTTTGGGACCGCAGGTAAATGGTTTAAATCATACATTGAAAGCCGAATGCAAAAAGTTTCAATTTTTGATTCTAAAATAAGTAAAGATGCTTCATCAGACTGGGAGAAAATAAAACATGGAATTCCACAAGGCTCTGTCTTAGGTCCCCTCCTATTTCTGTTATACATCAATGACCTTCCTGGAAATTTATCCGACAAAGTTAAGAGTGTTTTATTTGCTGATGACACTAACCTGACTGTGCGTAAAACACCAAACAGTACTATAGAATTTAATGTAAATGAAGTACTTAGAGTAGTAGCAAATTGGTTTAAGGCAAATTCATTAAAATTAAATTTTGAAAAAACACATTATATTAGGTTTAAAACAAAAAACTATACACAGCCAGATATATGTATAAACTATAAAAACAACACAATCTTAGAAACAGAGAGTATAAAATTTCTTGGTATTAAAATAGATCAGAAACGCTGTTGGCATGATAATATCACTACACTACTGGCAAAGTTAAGTACTGCCACCTTCGCAATACGAACAATTTCTCTAACAGCAGATCTAGAATTAATGAAACAGGTGTACTCCTCATATTTTCATTCAGTAATGTCATATGGCATAATGTTTTGGGGAAACTCTTCACAAAGTAAAAAGTTTTCATAGCCCAGAAAAGAGCTATTAGGTTTCTGTGTAGGGTAAAACCAAGAACATCTTGCAGACAACTCTTTAAGAAACTCAATATTCTTACAATGTATTCTCAGTATATATATTCTCTCATGAGCTTTTTCATAGAAAATTTTATCCTGTTTACACCTAATTCACAGGTACACAGTTTCAATACAAGAAACAGAAATAACTTGCATAAAACACAAACATCTCTGTCATTAGTACAAAGAGGAGTTAATTATTCTGGGATACATCTGTTTAATAAACTACCTAATCGTATAAAACAGCTTTCAGATAATAAAGATGTATTCAAACAAAAACTTAGAGATTATCTTATTGGCAACTCCTTCTACTCCATTCAAGAATTTGAAGAAAATAATTAATTGTACTCATTATGACGTTTGCAAAACTCAGTTGCAAAAATGTATGTTTATTTTTATTTCTTGTATTTGTAAAATATGTATATATATATTTACTATGATATGACTCATATTATGTGTATATGTATCAAAAATGACATGTTTCACATCCCAGAGGTACTTCCTCAGCAGGGATCCATGGAACAAGATTGATAAATAAATAAATAAACACTCGTCCAAATCACAAACAACTGAACACACTTTTTTCTTTCTTACTTATTGCTTTACGCCTCGTCGACGTAAGGCGGGAAGGGACTGGGGATTAGGTACGGGAAGGAATTCGGCCAAGGCCTTTTTTTTTAAGGAAGCATCCCGGCATTCGCCTGGAGTGATTTAGGGAAACCATGGAAAACCCAAATCTGAATTCGAACCGCCATCCTCCAGAATCCGAGGCCAGAGCGTTAACCGCTCACCCACCACGTTCGGTGAACACACGTACTATCACAGTCAGTCAGACGTACAGTAACACTAACGATCAGTTTCATACTGGTGAAGAGCACGGGAAATCTTTACAGCTACATATCTCCGGGAAGGAGTGAGTAATACCCTGCACAAGAATTGCATATTACCGAAAACTGGATATTGCACACAGTATTATTTTTATTCGATCTTAGGTCTCAAAACTCGCGGCAAGTAGAATATTCGTAAAATAATAATGTAAATTAAAAAAAGAAGGCACCAATGTGGCTGAGTGCTTTAAGATGCCGGGGAGGTATAACGGAACCAGGTAGAGTCTCCGCTTCATGAACTACACATTTCGCAAACAAAAATACACTTATTACACAGAATATAATAAGTTACAAATAGATGGAAACGCAAACTTTCCTGCTATAGGTTAAGTTCACCGGGTCTTGCAAACCCGGTTTGAATTCCACCGCCCCCCCCTCCCCTCCTTTATCATGATTCTCACTGGTCACCTAAGTAAAACAGGGAGTCGCTTGTCAGATCGAGAAAAAGATATGAAGGACGCTCATTGAGGAATTATCCATCCAACCATCCGACCGTAGCCCTGGGTCTACTGCTACTGGAATATCAAGAGACATTTAGCTCGTTACGGAGACACCGATTATATTACGATAATTTTTCTGGCAATCAATATCATACTGACATGTTAGAGAAGCAATTTGAAGGCAACATTCTGATGCAAAGAATTTGAAATTCTCCAGTATGAATGTATAATTGAAACAGTCGAATTAAACTTGCACTAGCTATTTGATTGATTACCCAGCTATATGACCCAATACCACAAGTGATTACAGTATATTTTTACACTGAGTGCTTGTTTATTTAAACTGTATTAGTTTTGAAACTGTTCAATGTATTCCACGTTAATATCTGTAAGTATATGGTAAAATGTTGATAAATTTGTTTTCCGATGGTCAAAAATGTTTATTCATTCAATATTAATGTATTATTGGTAACATAAAAACGAGCAGGGATTCATATTTACGTTAGTTACGTTATTGTAATTTTTTCTGCTGCTAGCACTACTAAGTAATCAAATGGAAATTCCTTACGTACTCATTGTACAACTTTAGGTGCATCATGCCACTTCGGTATTGTACTGACATTCATCTCGCTGGCAATTAAGAATAAACTTAATTTCGATCAGCTTAGGTGATCCATTAAAGGAGAATATTCTGACATGCACATTAATGCTTACCTGTCACTTCGCAAAATCTCTGTCCTGTGCGTTTGTTATTATTATTCAGTCTGTCCTCTGCCAGTCAAGATTTATCGAATGGTGGCTGTCAAATGAATCATTGGGTCCACGTGCTGAAGTTCGCCGGTTCGAGTCCGGTCGAGGGCATGGGTGTTTAAGTGTTGAGTGTGAATGTTATTGCCGTGTCCGTCCTGTGGTGTTTCTAGAATTACTTGAAGGATAATATATATACAATGGAGAAACTCAAAACACTGGATGAACTGAACTCACATTTGAGTTGGCTGTATGGCCTAAAAGAAGCCAAATGCCATTTCAAAAATTATATCAGCGTGTACGTGCTGAATATACAGATTAAAACGTAGACTTCGGATAAAACACTTAAAACAGCCAATGAGTAGTCATATAATGATTAGTAATTACAATACTTTTTTCTGTAGTTTGACGCATACAGCAATGCTTTCTAGGTCAAATATATTTTTCGTACTCAGCTAGTGGCTACATCTGAAGACAGACAAAACTGTGTTCTCTGTCAGAATAGATTTTTAATATCCTATTAACATACGATGACTGTCTAAAGGCATGTCGCTATTTTTCCTGTTCTCATTACAATTATAACTGTAAAACAAATTTACTTCCCATCTATGAAAACGATGTTCAGAAGTCATTTAAACATTGTAACATAGTTGTAAGGCATCAGTTAAGATTTGTCGTAGCAGCTGAGTCTGGATTCACCTGAAAAACCAAAATCTTATTAAGTCACAAAATTGAAAGGTAGCAGTTACCGCTAATACGCAGTAACAAAGACCAAATTTGTTCTCACTTCTCAAATGTAAGGAACGTTATTCCTATATTAATTTGTGACGGGACGTCATTTATTATAATACTAGACGACCCGTGCGAAAATTTCGCGAACAAAATGCGATGAATAGTGAGGTTGAATGCTTGTAATATAATGAAAAGTAGAACCGTTCTTTTGTAGCAATTTTTTTGCTTTTAGTGTAATAGGTATGCATCAAAATACTCGCAACATATACCGTATCGAAATAGTTAGGAAATTTTAAAACCCCTCTGTATATATGACAAACTGTCACTGACCTTAACAGAATAAAACCAACCTGAACAAAATGCACACAACATATCAACATCTCTGAAATATTTGTTGCTGTGCGAATAGAATTTTTACATTGGAATTGTGTAGCAAAACGACAGTGTTTTCGTAACAAAAAAAAAATAACAAAAAAAAAAAAAAAAAAATCCGAAAAGCTACTTATTAAAAAAAAAAAAGTTTATTGACATCTCTGTGATATCCGCTGCTGAATCTAGGGACTTGGCTCTGAAAAGTCTCATACGCGCTACCACTTTAAGCACATAATTCCGAAAAATTCTTTATAATTTATGATTTTACCTAGTTGCAGACCTTAATTTTAAAACGATATGTCATTTATCGATTTCGGCTGGGTATCTAAGAAGATAAATGGCCTGTAATTAAAAAAAAAGTTGTATAAATAATATTGATACTTTTGCCCTTTAAAGGTCGAATTCCAAAAAATTCATTCTATAAAATATGGTATAACCAAAGCAGCCACCATGGTCTTCAAATGATAACTCATTTATCGACTTCGGTTAGTTATCAAGACAGGTAAAAAAATACAATTTTGAGAAATGATAATATTTTTGCCCCTTAAGGGTTGAATTTGGAAACACTTTTTTTTCTTAAAGTATGATGTGATCATAGCGGATAATTTAAATCGACACCTCATTTATTGATTTCGATTAGGTATCAAGGGAAATGAATAGCTGGTGACAGAAAAATTCGTTGTAAAAATATTAACACTTTTGCCATCTAAGGTTAGAATTTTTTTTAAAAAATCCTTAAAATGTGGTAACGGAACCGAAGACATTACGAAGACCTCAATCTTTTAAATGATACCTCGTTTATCAATATTGTTTAATTTTCAATGGAGATAAATAGCTCAAGATACAAAAAACGCATTTTAGAAAAATTGGCATTTTTGCCCTCTAAGGTTCGAATTACGAAAAATTCTATTCTTAAAATATAATGTTACCACGGCGGAGACCTTAGTCTTTTATATGATATCTCATTTATCTATATCGGTTAGATATCAAGGGAGATAAATAGCTCGTGACACAAAAATGCGTTGTAGATCCATTTCTACTTTTTCCCTTTAAGGGTTTAATTCCAAAAACTACTGTCCTAAAATATATTTTACCAAAGCTGAGACAATATCCCTCGTGATTTATCGATTTTGGATAGATATCCAGGGAGATAAGTAGCTCGAGACACAAAAAACGCATTTTAGAAAAATTGACATTTTTGCCCTTTAAGGGTTGAATAACAAAACATTCCTTTCTCAAAATATAATGTTACCACGGCGGAGACCTTATTCTTTAATATGATACCTCATTTATCTGTATCGGTTAGATATTTAGGGAGATAAATCGCTCGTGACACAAAAATGTGATAGAGAAAAATTTATACTTTTTCCCTTTAAGGGTTGAATTCCAAAAACATTCTTTCTTAAAATATGATGTCATAAAGCTGAGACATTACTCCTCATAATCCTACTTCATTTATCGATTTTGGTTAGATACCTAGAGAGATAGCTGGCTGGAGATACAAAAAACGCATTTTAGAAAAATTGAAATTTTTGCCCTTTAAGGGTCGAATTTCGAAACATTCCTTCCTTAAAATATAATTTTACCACGGCGGAGACCTTATTCTTTAATATGATACCTCATTTATCTATATCGGTTACATATTAAGGGAGATAAATCGCCCGTGACACAAAAACGCATTGCAAAAATATTGATACTTTTGTCCTTTAAGGGTCAAATTCCGAAAAATTTCTGTCTTAATATGTAGAAATGAAGAGGTTAGCACAGGATAGGAAGGGATGGAGGATTGCATCAAACCAGTCTAAAGACTGACGACAGCAAAAAAAAAAAAAAAAAAAAAAAAAAAAAAAAAATATGACATCACCAAAGCGGAGATCTTACTCTTTAATATGATACTTCATTAAACTATTTCAGATAGGTATCCAGGGAGATAAATGACTCATAACACAGAAAACAGCATTTTAGAAATATTGACATTTTTGCCCTTTAAGGGTCGAATTCAGCACATTTCATTTCTTACAATATGATGTTACCAAAGTGGAGACCATATGCTTTAAAATGGCACCTCATTCATTGATTTCAGTTAAGTATTAAGGAAGATACAGGCTTGTGACAAAAAAAAATACCTTATTGTATTAATATATATGATTTTAGAATCGAAATCATGTAAGTTTTCTAAGTTTCATTGCAGCCAGACGTCGAGTAAGCACGTCCTGTTGTTCGACTTTCTGCCAGTTCGGATTACAAGCTACACGTGCAGTGCTGAGCATGCAAGCCAATACTTTTCCAGCAAGCTAGAATACATTGATCACTCTCACTTCTTGACTGACGATGAACAAGGTAACATCTAGGCCTCGGAGATAGATATTCGCTGCACCAACCCTGCCATACTCTGTTAGTTGTAAACTGTAAGGCTAAGTTTCATCCCTAGGGTCAGTATTACGGGTTACGGAATACCTCAAATCGTGTACAACATCAACTGTAGGTGATTTACGGTTAGTGCAGATTAAATAGGGTTTCCAGAAACATTGTTTCATTTCAAGTAGCTCATAGCTGTCCGCTCCCTCTCCTAGTTACAAGTTACCCTCGATTGCATCATGTTTATTTACTAGCGCAAGAGAAGAAGAGGATAGGCTCAAGAGAGAAGAGTTCAAGAGCAGAAAATACGAAGAAAGTCGGCGCAAGTCATAGGCATCGTAGGTTAACCATTTAGAACCCACGTGTTAGTCATCCTGGCACACCCATTTAATAGGCATAGCACGATCCTATACATATAGGACCAGCTTGAACGCCTAATACTTTAGTAACAGAGTATGTACCACAATTCTTATGTAAAATTAAAGTAGGTTCTTTAAGTAGATTTCACTAAAAATTAGGTAATTATATACCAGTTATTACTGCCGGAATTTTTTTAATCATCGTGACAAAGAAGCTTTTCATGATTGTTAAATTATTAGAGATACATCAGTTCAAAACTATGCAAACTACTGATTGAAATAGGAGAATGTAAACTAAGTGTACTTAAATATAAACTAAAACTTCAATCAGATGATGATTACGTCATCGGGAACTCACAAGCTTGATGAAATTCCATAAAAATACCTTCATGAGGAGAAGTTAAAACAAAAAACTCTCACAAATAAACATTAAACTTGAAAAGTAATAAATACAAACATTCAGTGAAAAATGGGACATTAAAATTGGCACTGTCATAAGCTGAAAATTTTTTTTTTAGTTTATAAGAATATATTTCAGAGGCTGTGGTAAAGAAACGTCTTAAATGTGCGACGAACTTCGCTGCCACAGACTGCAATTCTTTGTATCATAGAAGTGAGAAATCTTATTCAAAGTTCAATATTT